>NDGN011412525.1:0-15047 GCA_002564285.1 Tympanoctomys barrerae
TTTTTTTTTTAACAGTTGGATTTTTTTTTTTTTTTGGCCTGCTCAGCCTTTCCTGGCAGCGGGGCTGGTGTAGCATGTGATGCCAGAGATTGAACTGCAGTCCCTGCGCTTGCCTAAGCAGGCGCTTTAGACCACTGAGCTATCTCACTGGCCTCAACTTTTCTGTTATTCCTCTTAGTTGTAATACTGGACATTGGTGAGCTTTTATTTTGGGGCTGTCCTTGGGTAAATGCTTTGTCTTCATCACCACGTTTAATTTCCACAGCAGTCCTATAATTAGGATTCTGTTGTCTCTTTTCTCAGAGAAAGAAATTCAGGCATATGCAAAAGCAAACTGCATGAGGTCATGTGACTGTGAAAGGGCATCCATGGATTAGAATCTGGACCTGGCTTAGTTCACAGTGAGGCTCTAACCACAGATTACACCTCACTGGGTGCACCATCTGAGAAACAAAGACTCTCTTGTCGGTTACACTGATCCTACTCTGAATCTCAGAAAGATATCCCACTGATTGCCAGCTAGCTCTGATTGGGCATGTCTGTAATCCCAGCACTCTGGGAGGCTGAGGCAGGAGGATCACAGTTCCAAGCCCATTCTGAGCAATTTAACAAGGTCTTGTCAAGAAGTTTAAAAGGCTGGGGATGTAGCTCAGTACAAAAGCCCTAGGTTCAACCCCTAATGTCCCTCACCTGGACCAAATCCTCCTCAAAAGCCTTCAGTTAATTAAGGAGCAGGCCTGCTTTGTAATTTTCCTGAACTGAGAGTAACGGTGGCTTGCGCGTCATGAGCCCCAACGCACCACCACACACGACCCAGCTCTCGGCTTGCCTCGAGCTGGGTTCGGGCTCTTTCTTTCGCTTCATATCTTGAAAGGCATCACACACACGTGTTGCTGGTGGCGCACCCAGAGCCCTCGCTTGGCATTCCATGAAGTCCATTTGGAGAATCGGATTACTACACCTATTTTTAGCTCTCAACACAAACCACTCTTTCCGTGACACTTTTAAATACTCAGTGATAACGCGACCCGGAGCATTGCTCTGCCAGCCCGATGCAAAGCCTACCTTTGATTTAATTAGGCCAGAGCCGTGTGTGGCACTGGTGGCACACACTTCCGAGGCAGCCCCCTACCTGCGCCTGTCCTCTTCTGGGCTTGGGACGCCCTCCCCGTCTGTTGCTATATTTATCTGCCTACTTGGCCATAAAAGGCTGGCTGTGAGGCCTGACATTCTGCTGCCTGACCACATGCCTTATTTTTGACCTGGCCCCCAGGTTCCCGTCTCCAGTGCTGCCCCTTAGCTCTCCCTTGGACTCAGCCTCGCTGGGGCTTTCGTTGTCTCATCCGGCTCCTCGCAGCGTCCACCATCCTTGGTCCTTTGGAAGCTGGTAAGTGTGACGCTGGTGCAGAAAAATGTGCTCGGTCAGTGCGTGCCTTCTTCAGCTTCTCAGCTCAGCAGCTCTCCAGCAGGGATGTCAAAATAGCAGAGAAACGGGAAGGCTAAGCTCCTAGAAAGGAAACCAGGCCCGGGCTGTCCGTGGGCTTGGGAGGCGGTGCTCTCAGATCATAGTATTCTTTTTAAATCAGGTTGCTGTTCTGGAACTATAAGATCATGTCTGTCATAGATACAGCTGTAAGTGTAAGTATTTCCAAGGTACAGCTCAGAAGTTTGGTTCAGATCTGGAGTGGCAGAGGGACAGGAAAGCCTGGGTTTTACCCCTCAATAGGCCTGCATTACTCAGTTACGAATTAATCTGAAAGGAGGCAAATTAACCCTGCAGTGGCTAGAATGTGATTCAGGGGTTTTTCTCTGGCAGTACGATGTGGATGAAGGTGTGAGTACTTTGTGACAGCTGAACTGGCCTCTGCAAAGCTCTACAAGATTGCAATTGCAGAATTTGTATGTCTTCCTAAATTCTCAAATTATTTTCAGAAAACAAATGTAAACTTTAAAGAAACAGAAGACAACAAAATCATCTTTCCAGCCAACAAACTCTAGCTGTCATGCACTGAAGGCAAACCTTGCCTACTGGATGAGGCAGAAGTTATACCTTCTGGCCAGAGGTCAGCCAGCCCTAGTGACTTAAAGTCAACCCTGTTTATGTGTACTAAACAATCCATGTGCATGGAAGGGTGAATATGAAAATGGTTGTACTGGGGACAATTAGAGTGGATGAGGCAGACTACATAAAGATTTTATTTTGTAAAAATTATGGCATACTACAAAGACAACAATATGCAATGTATTAATCATTGTAACTGTCCTACTAATCTGTTTTGAAACTGTCTCGTTGCTATTTATTTCTCAATAAAATCAATTAAAAATTATAGCATTTCAAATCATCTGGGTAGTGATTTCACCTTATAACATAATACAATGGGAGGCCCTTTATTATTTATTTGGAAGTCATTCAAATAAGATTTACCAGGGGCCAAGGAGATAACTCAGTAGAATAAATGCTTGCCTGGTAAGTGCAAGGGCCTGAGTTCAATCCCCAGTTCCGCTAAAAAAAAAGTTAAAAAACCCCAAAAAACCAAATAAGATTTACCATGTGACAGTGTGGTATGTATCTTGATAGAACCTTACCTAATATCTTTATAACTACTTCACATAATTCTATATTAATATAGTCTAATTCCTGCACCATCATAGTTCACCTAATAATTATTCATTATGCACTAATAATTATTCTCCATTTAATAACAGAAAATAACAATCTGTTTAAGGGTTGAAGCAGGTGGCTTGCTAGCAGCTGGCTTTTGCCTCTTAGGAAATTCCATGTAGACTGATAGCTTCCAGAGCTAAGATAAATATTTCTGGAGCAAAGTTTGCTGGGTTTTCTTCTCTAGGGAATGCAATGCTGACTTTTTAAGTCGTTTAAATAAAAAGTAGTTTGAAATTTGACAAAAATATGGTGATCTTAAAAGGATTTACTCCTTAATACTATTTTTAAGAAAAATAAGGTTTAAAAAACCCGGATTATTCCAAAACTAATTTTTCTTATAAAACTTTAGAAGAACATTTCAGAACATCAACAAAAGCATTTTTAAAAAAGGGTGGGGACCTCAAGAAAACTATGACCCCATTCTGTGCTGCTCTTGTGGCTGATGAGCCTGTGAAAAATTATTCCAGAAAGCTAAGTGATGTGAGGTGTCTTCTCCCGATGCTAAGCAAACTTATCTTTGACTTTCAGAATTGTCACATCAGGTTCACAAAGCCACCTGCCACATAGAGGGTACTGGCTCTCCTACTTCTTCATGTAGAAAGATGGGAAGCCTTCAGATTCCTGATCAATCAAAGGCCTGAAGCTGTGCCTTTTGAAGGACTTCTGAGATTTGAGTTTGTTTATAACCTTGCCACACCCCAGGAACAGGTCCTGGCACTCAATTTTCCATTTGTAATTGTCACCACATGCTGTTCCCCAAACGTAGGTATCTCTGTGCCCGACTCACACATCTGACTTCCCACTTAATGTCACCGCCTGTAGGACCAGCTGGCTTTGCAAACATGGAGCACCTCTGCTGGGCAGTAGTTCTTGTGTAGAGCACTTGCCTAGCGTGTGTGAGTCCCTGGTACTAAAAATCAAGCGCAGATCGCGTGGAGCCAGTCTCCTCTCCTATCCCAAACTGATGATGTCATATCCTCCCCACCTCAGGTAATAGCAACTTCAGTCTTCCAGTTATAAAAGCGTTGGGGTTCTTTCACCCTCAGAACTTTTCGCAGTGCTACTGATTCTGCCTTCAAATCCTGTGTGGCTCTGAGCACTTCTCAAGCTTCTCTGTCAACTGTAGCATCGCTTCCCTGGACCACGCAGGGGCCTTTGAGTATGTGTGCACCACCCACAGCCATCATAATAGAGCACCACAGGCGGGCTGGCTAAGCCAACAGCAATCCATGTTCTTGCAGTTCTGAGGCTAGATCTCTGGGATTGGGAGTTGGCGGGACTTTTTCCTGAGGCCTCCCTCCAGCTTGTGGATGCCCCTCTTCTCCCTGTGTGTCCGTAAGCTCTTCCATGATGTGGGTCTCGATTTCCTTTTCTTCCTTTCTTCAGTCATGTTGAGCCATCCTAGTGACCTCATTTTAATTTCTTTTTAGGTCCCTATCTTCAAATACAGTCACATTCTAAGATAGCAGGGGCTAAGCCCTCAGAATATGAATTTGGGGGGCTATGGCTTAGCCTGTAACAGCCTCCTGGTGGATCTCCTGGCTTTCCTGTCAATCCCTGAATCCTCTCTTCTTCAGAAATCAGCAGAAGTGATCCTGGACCCTTGCAGGGGCTTCTTAGCCCACTCAGGATCAAGGCCAAAGTCCTCTCTGTCTCTCTCGGGCCTTGTACCATCTGCCTTGCCCCTGCCTGCCCCTCACCTCTCTGACATCATTTGTGCCTCTAGCCCCTCCCAGCCCCTGCAACCCACTGGCTGTTGGTGGCGCCCGGAGCACAAGGCACACAGCTGTGCTCTTGGCTCCTTTGCGTGGACTGTCCCGCTGGAGCCCTCTCTCCTGTGCTGTTCTCCTGCTCGGATGCCACTTTCCAGCAAAGCCACCCCATACGAGGTTATTGAAATCTGTGTCTGAATAAAAGATAACAGGAAACAGAGAGAGAGAGAGAGAGAGAGAGAGAGAGAGAGAGAACTTTCTCAAAAGGGTAGGGGACTGAAAGATGAGGGCAGGGAGGGGGAAGGATGTGGATGCGTCTTGTGCGCCCCAACTCCCCGTGAAAAATCGCTCTGTATGGAAAGCCTGGACGTTCGAAAATGTAAAAACTAAAATGTATTCATCCCTTCTCACTGTCCTGCCTTCTCTTTATGGCACTCACTTATTTTCGCTGTCGTCTGTCCTGTGCACTAGGACACGTGCACAGGTATGCAGGCCTACCCCAGACCTCCAGGCCAGAGACTGCTCCGTGGCTGCCCGCTAAGTACTTGTCGAGGGAACACCACTTTGTTCCGTGTCATCATATATTCTCCCAGATGAAGCCCCTCAGGATAGAACGCCAGAAAATTAGAAATAAGTGTTGTAGGGGGTCAGAGAAGAAAGCCACCAATACCCAGGGTAGGGACAATTAATCTGTCAAGCCTTCCTAGATATAAAGGAAAAAGAAGACACCACGGCAGGGGGGGACACACACAGGAGTTTGACGGGTATAACCACTTGAACGCACCCTCACATCCTTTCCCACCCACTCTTTGGAGAGAAAAGTGTGAAACCTCGTGCGGGTGGGTGTAGAACACTTGTCCTGTGGGATTCACTCCCTAGACGTTCACTCAAGCATCGCTGTCTCCACAGGTTGCCTGCATCCCTGAGGGGCGCAAGATGGCTTTGCCTTTTTACCAGAAGTCCCACCAGCACTATGACCTCAGCTACCGCGACAAGGACCTCCGCACCGCCGTGAGTCACTACCAGCAGGAGAAGAAGCGCTCGGCCATCTACACACACGGCTCCGCAGCCTACAGCAGCCGCTCCTCTGCCGCCCACCGCCAAGAGTCCCAGGCCTTCAGCCAGGTAGCGGCCTCCTCCCAGCAGCAGGCCTCGCACTACTCCCTCGGGGCTGAAGTCAGACGCAAGGCCACCTCAGCCTCTGACTACGGCTACTCCCACGGGTAGGTCATGAGCGGCCTTCTACCCAGGAAAGAGGCGCATGCTCTGAATAACCTCCCTGGTCATTGTTCCTTTCTCCTCAGACGCCCAGCCTTCCGGGTGTGGAGGCTGCTCCAGACAACCCGTGTCCTTCCTACCTGCTTCCCTTTCTTGTCTCTGAGATTCACAGAGAGCCTCACAATCTCACCGGCAGTGTTTAGTTGCCAGCCGTGACATTTCTAGAAGCAGGAGAACTCGCCACGGGCAACTGCAGCAGCAGCAGAGTCAGAAAATAGCATTTCAATACTCACAGCCAGTGTTCTAGCTCTTACAGTGTTTCTGCTTAGAGGAGAAGCCTGCATAGATTTTACAATTCGCAGATCATAGGAGACTACAGAAAAGCAGAGATGTGTTTGTTTTGTCAATATCTGAAAGATCGGATTCAAAATTCTGAGCTATTAGTCACACAGCAAATAGTTTTTTGTTTTGTTTTGTTTTTGTTTTTTTTTTAACCTGGAGCACTTTTCTGAGTAACATGGCCTTATCTGGGTCCACCTAAGAATAATAGAAACAACCCCGTATTCCAACAAAATTAGATGCATCAGCCCCTGGTAATGAGGGAAGCTCTATTCTAGAAAAGAGTTATTTTAGGGTCCTAGGAAGGGTGGAATGTAATATCTGCCTGGTCTGAAAGGCAAGCCCAGGGCCTCATTTCTTCAACAAAAGAACCAAGATAAATGTGGGCTGTTGTCTCCAGAACTCCTCTGGAGCTCTTGGACTGGGGCGGGAGCTGAGACTGCTTTACTGCCCCAAGTGACTGGACCCTCCACACGAAGGAGGTGTTTCACTCTTGCTGGGGGAGTTTCAGCGGCCTCCCTGCCCGCGGTCGATATCAGAAAAGAAAGTTCTGTGGGGAGTCTGCAGCCACGCGCGGAGGGACAGGGGAGGCTGCCGGGGCAGCACGAAGCAGCAGTGTCGCCGGGAGAATGCCCTTTCCTGTCAGTTGTGCAGTTGGCCTTTCCATGTGTGGGCCCAGCCTGATAAATGTTGAGGAGACATTTACTTTTTCAGTCTAAGGCAATATTTATCCTCTCATCATTCAGGATGAAATATTTTGGGCCAGCCAGATAGCTCAGCAGATTAAAGTGCCTGCTTAGGCACATGCAGGGGCCAGGGGTTTGACCACTGGCCTGCTGTGCCAACCCTGTCCCCAGGGCAAGCTGAGACTGCGATTGAGACTGGGCGTGGTGGTGCATGCCTGTAATCCCAGCGCTTGGGAGGTGGCAAAACAAAAGATCTGTGTAGTGAGACCCTGTGGACCCTGGAACCCTGTACTAAATACATAAAAAAAAAAAAAGAAAAAGAAATATTTGATGGGCATTTAAACACCACTTGCGAGGTACAGGGATCTTCGCTATTATCTATAGTCTATAGAGAGAAGAGCTGATTTTCAAAATGGAGACATTTCTGGGCTGTGTAGTTGGTACACCTGGTGCCTCTAATCTTCTTCTGGCAAAGATGGCATTTTTTTTTGTTGTTGTTATAATATAATTTTGTCTTCCAAAACTTAAGTATCTGGTGGGGAAACAGTAAAAAGCATTTATCTCTAGGCATCTAAAAAAATTCTTGAAATCATCGAGTGCGTTATATGAACAGATAGGAAGAAGGCCTCCACGGCCCAAGTCCTGAATGCCCCTGGGTGGGGGCAGCACCTGATCTGCAGCTCTCCTTTTGTCACCAACAGCGACCTCCTGGGCACACCTGTCAGGTTCAGTGGCAGAGCCAGAGTCCGCCGGGGCGTGCCCGGAACGGATCGTGGCTCTGAAATCCCATTTCAGATGCAACAGGATCGTGTCGTGCGCTCGATTTCAGGGGTCATGTTCTGCCACGGGATCCTCGCGAGGATCCCGTGTTGGCGGCACCTATGGAAATAGTGTCACGGAGGGGTAATTTACGCCTCTTAGCACTTGCTTCAAATGAATTCTTCCAAGGAAACGCTGGGAGGAATTAGCACCGTGTGTATGCGGCAGCATCATTTCATCCTCCTGAAAAATGTTCCGTGGGTATGTTCAAGAGCCTCATTTAGGAAAGCAGCTGTCCCGTAACAGAGAAGGAGCGCACTTTCCTGGACTGTGTGAGCCAGGGCTGTGAAAGATGGGTGTTCCGATATCCTGCAGTTGTTGCCATAGCTTCTGGAATGCTTGTTTCATGTTTCCAATGTGGAAGAATCTATAGAATTTTACGTACTGGTATTTGCAAATTGTCTTCATCTCTTCACCTCTTTTGTTAAAAATATTTTAAATTTATGAAAGCCTTTTGCAATTTATATAATAACCACATTTACTCATAATCTGATTTATTATATCAAATACTAATAATTGATCTTAAATATGTTTTATTCCAAAAATACTTGCTCTATATACTCTTTGGAAGCCTTGGCTGTTTTATTTATGAAACCCATAGCCAACAGACTCCTTGCGAAATGAAACTGGAAAATGCACTCCTTTCACCCCGCTCAACACCACGCCTCGGTCCTTCCCGCTATGGGCATCTGTGTGCAGGCAGGCAAGTATTTAGCGGGGGCGGCTATGTTTGAACAACTCAAGCTTTGGGTAGAAACACTGAGGTAGAAATAGGAGGGGGAAGAAAATGCTGCCTGCTTTCCTTTGTACCCTGCAATATAGAAGACCAAGAAGGCCATCGTCATCTGGGAGTTATTTTGCTTTCTTTTTTAAGACCTAAAAAGAACAGGTGCAGGTAATATTTTTTGAGCACTTCCAAATCTTCTTCTCAATTGCTTCCAGTTGTATTCAAGTTTATTTGGAGTGAAATGACCTTTCCTTCAAAGAAGTACAGTACAGTACCTCTTTGGGTTGTGAGCAGTGTTCTTGGTGGGGGGCCCCAGAGCTGGGAATGTACCTCTGTGGGGTTCTTTTAGTAAGAACTAGGCCTGGTCTATTTTTAGCCTCTGCTTTGTAGCTGGGTGTCCAGTGTTAAAGTGGAAACTGTGGGAGGTCTACGTGCTCAGGGCCTGGCTGACCTTTGGGTCTTAGAACAATGGCTTGCTCAGTGTGCCTTCGGTTGCAGCATGAGTTGGTTACTGACTGGGCTCCGAGCAGTGGGTTGCAAAATAAATTCTGGAAGGCTCACTCTGAATGCCTTTATTATTGGTCACAGTGAGGGGGAAAAAATCCCTAAGGAAAGCACAAAACCTCCTGGAATGACAAGATTGTTCCTCTTATGCTAACAGTCAACCAGCATTTTTAGCATTTTCTCTGTCAGAGAACTAATACTCATGACCACTTTGCCACTGTTAGGCAAGGGCTCTAAACCTCTACTTCTGAGTGGATTCCAACAGCCCCTTGGATGACTGAAATGACCCAAGTGCAAAATCTGACGTATTCTGTCCATGTGTGCACAGTTACATACAGAAGAGTTTTTGGGAGAGAGGGACTGCCGTGCACCTCAGAGTCCCAGAGAACTCCGCGGCCTAACGAAGGTCAGAGCCACTGTGAGAAAGCCCAGTGTATGCCCCGAACATCCTTGCCTAATGCTAGTAGTCTAAAGATTTGGGGTAATGCAAGACAGATGTTTTTAGAGGATGTGGTGTTAAGGGAGCAGGGTGGCTTCCGTTCTTATGGCCACAAGTCACACATTCCATTGGAAATAACAAGAGAAGTAACCTACTCTACGTGGCAAGGAGGGATGAATGACTTTTAAAGCCATAGAAAACCGCAGTAGAGCTCCTGGAGGGTGAAAGGGGTTGGAGCTGACTCTTAACCTCCACAGCAATGGTAGAAATTTAATTTTCTTATTCTAAGCAAATTAAAATTCAGCCCATATGAAGCACGTCAGCTACACAGGATGAGTGTTCAGATCTGTTACTTCTTACGGTACCAAAGACAAGCCATTTAATAGCCTTGGCTTTCAATTTTCTTATCTACTAGATGAGGATGATAATTTCTACTTCCTAGAGTTATTATAAAGACCCCATACTATAGAAGATGCAGAGCTGAATTGTTTAGTGCAGTATAGTTGAGGCACTATTCATCTGTTCAACAAATATTTACCGAGCACCTCCTAGGTGCTGAATTCTGGTCTAGGTACTTGGGGTAAGTTACCGAGCCAGCATATTGGATTATATTGAATGACATATTATGCTAGAAGGGGGAAGCAATACAAATAGAGTAGAGTAAAAGAGATCAAAGGTGCAGGTTGGAGTTTTAAGTAGAGTGGTCAGGATTCATTTGGAAGCTGATACCTGAGCCAACATATGAAGTAGCCTAGAGGGTTAGCCGTGGAGCCAGGCGGGACAAGAACTCAGGAACAGCCGCTGTAGAGTCTTTTAGTAGACAGCAGAACGGACACTGTGGGAGAGAATGGGAATGACAGAAGAGGTCTATGGGGATGTCCGAAGGTGGAGGGTGTGGTCAGACCCATGCGAAGGGCTTGGTGGGCTGCTGTAGTGGGTTTTTTTGCTTTGTTTTTGCAGAACCGGGGATTGAACTCAGGCCCTTGAGCTTGCCAGGGAATGTAGTTTTAATTTTGAGTTGGAGGAAGCGCAACCAAGCTTTCAACAGGAGAGTGATGGGCTTGACTCCCTTGTAAGCTGTAATAGGATCACTGGCCCATCCATGGAGAACAGCCTACCAAGGCATGAGGCACGGCCCAGACGAGTTGCTGAGGTGGGAGGCCTAGAGGGCGGCAGCAGGGACCAGAGCTTCGGGTCTGCTGGTAGTTGCCCAGTTCTGCATCCTGTGGGAGTCTCACAGCACCCCTCAGCACCCTCTGCAGGGGAGTTCTGAGGCTGTGACAAGATGCACGTAGACTGGCTGTACTCAGTGAATCCCCACAGATTCACGGGCACCATGACGATGAAGCCACCTGCTTATCATGCATCTGCGAAGCTCCCATGTCATGCTGAAAAAAGCCCTTCCTCCATTGCTAGTGTTCTTTGGTGCTCAGTGAGAAAAGCCCATTGGAACAAGCAATTGTTATATGTGATTCAAGCTCAGAAGTAGACTGAATACATTGGAGTAGCTGAAGTGTGTTGGAGCTAAGAGCTTAGACCTGCAGTGTCAGGAGAGTGCTCTACCATCGTGCTTTGTATCCAGCTCAGGGGGCGCTGAATCTGAGTTTCAAAAAAGGACTGAGCCAGCAGACAGTTACAGAAATGAAGTTCACTTGTAGGAGTTTGTGTTTGCTGTGGTTAGGCTAGGGTTGGACCTCTCCCCCTAGAGCTCACGCTGAAATTCAGTCCCCAGTGTAAGGGTGTTGAGATGCGCCAGGGCTTTACGATGTGTTTGGGACAGCCGCGCACTGCCACATGAGGCAGTGGGTGTGCACTTGCTCAGGACTTGTTCACTACCATGGGGATAAGTGGCTGCAGAGCGAAGCAGCCCCACAGGCCGCATTTTCTGCCCATCCACTTCTGCTGTGTTAGGACACAACACAAGGCGCTCACACGCGGCCTCCAGAGTGACGGGCTGACTACTTCCGCTCTGGATGAATTATCCAATCTGTAATGCTTTTTATGTAATAGAAAATGGCCAGAGGCAGTATTCTTACTTATTTTCCCTCTAGAAATGTTATGGCCTTCTTTTTAAGTAATATTTAATTATTATATATAAGAGAAAGAGACCATAGTTTCTGGATAACAAAAGTCAAAACATTCTAGGATTTACCTTCTGGTTTTTAAGTACCAACAAAAGGATGTTATGGTGCTTATTATGTGATAGAAGTTTAGAAGAAAAGCTGACAAAAACATAAATACAGGGCCAGGAATGTAGCATAAGTGCCTGCCTGGCAAACTAAGGTCCTGAGTTCGATTCCTGTTACAAATAAATAAAACAGAAAAACTAGCGTTCCTTAACTAGAATTGAACTCATGGCCAGCTGAACACATCTCCAAACCTCTGTATATTTTATTTTGGGATAGGCTGGGTTTTATCTTGGAATCCTCCTGCCTCAACCTCCCGGGGTGCTGGATTGCAGGCTTGAGCCACCACACCTCGTCAGACTTACTTCCTTAAAAGGCAGTAGAGGGACCGGGGAGATGGCTCAGTGGAATAAGCGCTTCCCTGGCAAGTGCAGGGGCCTGAGTTCAATCCCTGGTTCTGCAAAAAAATAAGTAAGTAAATAAATAAATAAATAAAAGGCAGTAGAGTTGTGTTGTAAACCTCAAGGGCCAATCCTAAATCCAAGAACACAGTCCTTGCCGTGTGTCAATCTTGCTTCTATTGACACCTGGCGGTTTGTGGAAAGAGCAAGGAGAGTCTCACACCCAGTGACGCCGAATGCACGCAATTGCCAATTTACGCATCAGTTGAACTGAAGAATGGCTCTATTGCAAGAAGGAACTCACACGTCATTCAAGCTCCTCCTTCGACAGCCACAGGAACAGGCTTAGCAAGAATTGATTTGCTCGGCTTCCTATGCTGTACAGTGAAAATATTATTTATCAGCTTCTTCTGCAATTCCAACAAAGTTTCAGTGATACCAGATTCTTGCAGAATGGTATGTGCCTTCCCTCCCCTCTCCGTAGGGAGAAGGTGCCCGTCCTGTCACAGTGGGTGTGTGGCGAGTGTGAGGGGGAGGGCCAGGCACTCACGGCCCAGGGCTTGGAGGCGCAGCCTTAGCGCTGTCCCTGGGGAGCCTCGGCCCCCACAGTCCACACCTTCTTGCTGACCGGAGGGTGAGGGGAACCAAACTTCTCCTCAGAGATCTCTCGACCCCGGTGCCAAGGGGGCTGTTGCAGCAGGCTGACCTTTTCCCCTGCGGCTCCTTGATGAACTAAGGAAGCAGGGACACCCCAGGCCCCAAGGGGGGCCTCATGCAGTGTCTGTCAGCCACTGTGACCTTCCTTGTGGGCAGTGGGCAGTGAGCATCTGAGTGTGTTGTGAATGAGTAAGGAACACTGGCTTTCCCAAGCCCAGGACAGCCGAGTCTTCAAACAGCTTAGCGTCCATAAGTCATCTCTTGGGGCACGGGTATCTTCCATAATGTCATGTCCAAAAAATAGAAACACTTTCTATGATCTAGGCTGCTTAAATTAATTTCTGACATAGAAATGGCTATAAACTGTATGGGATTTAAATCTCCCTGTTTTATTCCTTCACTCTTTCTGCAACACACGCTGGGGTGTAGGTCGGACCCCCACGATGTCTGCTTTGAGATCACGGCTATCATTAGCTGTAGAAAGTTACCAAGAAGAAAAGGAAAGTGTGACTGGCCAGTAGCAATTTAAATCATGGAAAAAGTGATAACTAGAAGGGATGAAATGTGGTCACAGTCTTAAGTTTCAAAAATTGAAAGTGAGATATTTCTTTGGGGGAGGAGTTGAGGCAGGCTCTCCCTGTGTAGCCCAGGCTGGCCTTGAACTCATGGCACTCCTTCTCCCTCAGCCTCCCTCAGCCTCCCTCAGCCTCCCTCAGCCTCCCTCAGCCTCCCTCAGCCTCCTGAGTGCTAGTGCTGGGATGACAGGTATGTGTCAGCACACCCCGATGAAAGCGAGGTATTTCTATTGCCTAGAACATCAGACCGGGGATATCGATTTATTATGACATGGGAGTCAGTAAGTGTTGGCATTAGATAGCATCAAATATTGATCTAATTAAATTGATATTTGTATTTATAAATTAAAAATTCAGAACTTCGATAAAGATTATGTTGAATCTGCAGAATCAGTTTTTTAAAATGTGCCCTCTTAAAGTCGAGTCTCCCAGCCCATGGATGTGAGGTATTTATGTAGAACTCCACATATTTATAATATTTTGTAATTTTTGGCATACAAGTTATTTGATTGTGTTTGATGCTGATATTCTCGGATTGTTCATTGTTGGTACATGGCAGTACAGTGGACTTTATGAGTTCATATATTCATATTGGCTTTTTTGTGTGTATAGATTTCTTAGGACTACCCACATGTAAGAAATATTGTCTGTAAGCAAAGGTAGAGTTTTTCCTCTGTTTTTCTGTTTGTTTTAACTAATCACCCTGCCTGGAACCACGAGTAAAATACCCAGCAGAGGTGGCCAGTGACCGCAGAAAGAGGTGTCTGCTGTGTTCTAGCCTTTGGGGGAAGGCATTTCATGTTTTACCCTTAAGCATGATATTAGCTAGAGTTTTCATAGACGGCTTCTACTAGGCTAGGCAAGTTCTCTTCTAGCTCCACTTTCTTACATGCAAAAGCTCTTAATATAAAAAAATGCTGAATTTTGTCAAATGCTTTTTCTGCATCTATTGAGGGGATTATATGGTTTTTATTCTTTAACCTATTGATACAGTATATTGTGCTGATTTTCAAATGTTAAATCAACCACACATTCCTGCTTTTATATGTTACGGATTCATCTTTTAAATATTGTGAAGGGTTTTTGCATCTGTGTTCATAAAGGATATTGTGTATAATTTCTTTAATTATAAAGTCTTTTTTTGGCTTTGTTATCAGGTAATGGTAATACCAGCCTTATAGGATAACTTGAACAGGGTTCTTTTCTCTATTTTTCTGATATGTTTGTTTGTTTTCTGTACTGGGAATTGAACCCAAGTCCTTCATACTCAGCTGTATCTTGAGGTCTTTTACTATTTTTTATTTTGAGACACGGTCTTACTAAGATACCCAGTGGGACTTGCACTTACGATCCTCCTGCCTTATTCTTCTAGAATGCTGGAATTACAGGACAATGGCACCATGCTTGGCTTCCTTTCTCCATTAAGAAAACAATTTGAAAATGATCGGTATTATTTCTTCTTAAATATTTGCCAAATTTATCAATGAAGACACTGGGACATGGGCTTTTAATTGTGGGAATATCTTAAATTACTAATTTAATTTCTTTACTATTATTGATCTGCTCATATTTTTAAATTTCTTCTTGAATTAGTATTGGTAATTGAGATTCTGTAAGAGTTTTTTCATTTTCATCTAAGGAGTTTATTTGCTCCAAAAAAGAAATTACACTGTTTTTTTTATTGGCTTCTTAATTTTTGTAGGGTTGGTAGTGATATCCCCCGTTTCATTCATGATTTTAATAAGTTATGTCTTGTTTCCTTAATAAGGTAATGGTTAGTCTTTTTATTGGTTTGCTCTTGTCTTTTTGAGACAGGATCTCGCTATTCAGTTCCGCCTTGCCTTGAGCTCACTTTGTAGCCCAGGCTGGTCTGAAACTTACAACGATCTTCCTGCATCAGCCTCCCAACTGCTTGGATTACAGGTGTGCTTCAAGATCAGCTTTGCAAAAGTGTTGTCAGTTTTCTTGGTCTTCTCAATGAACCAACTTTCTTCCATATTTCTTACTTATTCAGTTTTATGCTTCATCAATTTCCTATCTATTTGTAGCGATGTTTCCCTAATGCTTTTGTGTTTAGTTCAACCCTGCAGAGGCCACAGTTTAAAAACCTACATCGGGGGCCGGAGAGACGGCTCAGTGGAATAAGTGCTTCCCTGGCAAGCGCAAGGGCCTGAGTTCA
>NDGN011412533.1:0-18533 GCA_002564285.1 Tympanoctomys barrerae
CTCTTCTCAGACAGCCTTCTTCCAACCTTGGGTTTTACCTTTGAAATGTAGGCCAGAGGGCTCTCAGTGGACTGCTGGCTTTCCCTTTGCTTTCTGTGTGTGCTAGTGAGCCCTACCATGAGCTGGCTTGGCACTTCTTAGGAGGGGCCCACTGTGAACAGTTGTGCAACATCCCAAGTAGGGGCCACATGTGGCACTGAACTCTTCTGGTGGTGGGCAGCTCCCGGTAGTGGCTCTTCTGAGTCTGGGAAGCCAGACAGCCCCAATTTTCTGTGGCCAACTACAAGGAGGGGAAGGTAGAAAAGAATAGGGGAAGATTGAAGGTATTTCCCCTTGTTTGGTCTTTTGGGGCTTGTTGTGCCCTCGTTCTTGTGTTTCCATTTGGATTGGAGCTGAAATTCCTGAAAGGACCTATTTTTGTATCTTGTAGAGGTCAGTTCTGCTAAGTTGGCCCTAGGACATGAATCGTCAAAAGAAACTAAAGAGAGGCACTGAACTGAGGGTGGTGAGGTGGTACACAGAGCACCTCCTCTGGCAACTGTCCATGGCAAGGATGCAGCAGGCCAGCAAGGCACAAGGCCAGACTTTGGGGACTACTGGATTGCAATTTAGGAAGGGTGTGTCCCAGATGCAGGGGTGGGGCTACTTTCCCAGCTGGGTCCCAGCCTCCATATAATCCTGTGCCCTGCGTAGCACCACACAGTACTGGTGGCCAGTCCGACTGCATCCTCTGAACCCAGCTATTACTTCGGCTGTGTGGTCTTTCATTGAATTTCAACTCCAAGTGAAGTCCAGAGCTGCTTGTGGGGTCATTGTCAAGAGACAGGACTAGGAAGCATCTGTGGTAGACTTGGGGTAGCAGTATGAAGGGGAATGTCATGGTTTTCCCCTACACTGCTGTCCAAGTGAGTTATGGCATGGGTGTTACCATTGTTAGGTTTGCATCTGTGTGGCATGGGGGAAAAGTATATCTAGGATTCTGTCCTGCAGTACTCATCACATTGATGACACCTGGCTCTTCCAAATGCCACCTGCAGCTCTCTAGGCAGCTCTGGCTGTGTAGCTCATGCTCCTTTCTGGAGCATCCCTTCCCCCTCGGCTTCCTGGATTAGGTCAGGACTTGTGAGGTGCAGAGAGATTTGGCTCTGGCCTGGTCATCTAGTTGCAGCAGGAGTACAGTTCAGCTATTTTAGGCTCCTGATTTCCTTTTCCCAGGATTGGAGCATGTGGGTGTTTCTTAGTAGCTCTGGGTAAAAAGGAATGCTTGATGTTATGGAAAGATTTGAGCTGGGAAGTGCAGAGGCCATGGGACACTCTTTACCACATAGCTAGTCTCAGCTTTTTCCTGGCCCCTGGGGCCTTTGAAAGGACTTTCCAGAGATTTTCTAGACCATGACTTGCCTGCTCCCAGGATGTAGCCTTTACCCTTGAGAATGAGTGAGTCCCCTGAAGGGTGTAGGAGTCTGCACAATAAGGTGTTACTCGTACCCACACATAAACCCAGAAGTTGAAGCTAGAGGAATTCAGGGCTTCACAGAGCAGGGCCAAGCTTGTGGAATGTGAAACAGTGAGAGGCTGTAGTGGGCGGGCTTTTCCCAGACATTGGTGAGGCCAGAAATCAGGGAATCTTTGCATCCCTGAGTACAGCAGAGGCTCTGCCATGTGGGTGGGAATGAGCCCCACCCCGTCCTGGTCCAGAAGCCATGTTGGATGCTCTGAAAAAGGAAGAGAAAGACAAGACTTTCTGGCTTATATTTTCTTGGTTTGAGGTTTTTTGTTTGGCGGGGAGAGGGAAAGAAAAGGAGGGGGAGAGAAAGAAAGTCAAATTTTTCCATCCTGTTTTCCTTTCCTCAGCAATGTCTGTACCATGGTTTCTTCCTTCATAGTTTGTGGCTTTTATTTTGGGGATCTGGAGTAATGCAGAGATGTGGCTCTGCTCTTTGCCTCCCTCAGCTGGAGGACCTGTACTCCAGCATCTTGTTTTGGAGGGTTTTCCCCAGCCACACAATGTGAAGGGGCTGAAATTAACCTCCCTACCTAGAATCAGCAGATGCTTTCCAGGCTCAACACACCAGGCCAGTGGAACAAGGCAGAAGCACCTCTCGCCCTAAAAAGGAATAGTAAACGCCAGCATCCACTCAAGACAGGGCACACGTGGAACTCATTAGTGGAAGTAGTTCTGTCTAGAAGCTCGATCAGGCACTAATGGTTTTGAAGACTCCACACATGCTGGATCAGTGGCCTGACCTAAGGGAAGATGGGTCTGTCCCCACACAAAGCAAGCCAGGCAGGGGCAGCACTCCTGGTCTCCAGCACCATTCTCTTGTGCCCATTCAGCCCCTGGGGCACAGGAGCCTGGCTTGATCTGCAGTTCTTCTGTTCTTGTGACTTAAATGGTATATTCCACACCATTTCTCTCACACTGGTTTCTCTCTCCCTCTATGTAGGTCCTGCCTAATCATTGGACACGGACTCTTAATAAAACGTCTTCAGTTCCAGATTCCTTCCCAGCAAGCTATATAGCTTAAGTCCCATTTTCTTCTGTGAAAGGGACAGGACTCCATCAAGTTATGGAATTCCTCAGAGCCCTGGCCTGTCCCCGGGGTGGATTAGTCATGTCCAGCAGCACATGCCTAGTCCCGCCTTTGGGAAGGCTGCCTGCCTGGCCAGCTGCCCAGGCCTTCCTGTGCAAAGACTGCCTGGCTGTCCTACCCAGCCTCCCTGGTCGGCTGGGTCCTCTGGGTGGTGGCATCTCCTGGAGGGTGATGACAATCCCCCCACACATGTATATATGTGGTGCTGCTCCCTGAGCGAAGCTTGATCACAGTGTGTTTCCTTTCTTCGTCCCCACCCTCTTTCTGAGACTCCAGACCTGATTACCCTGGAGATGTTGCAGTGACTTTAGCCCAGGAAAGATCACATTCAGCCTAAGGAAGATGTTCTAACCTAAGGAGTGGGGGCTGTGAGGGCAAGGCCACTGGGCCCTCCTGGCTGGGTTGGTCAGCTGGAGGTTATCGCCAGCCACCGATCCACAGCCTGCTGAAGCCCTTCCTTCCGTCCCCATCATTCTATGCATTTCTCACAGCTTCAGTTCTAGTGGGCATTTTCCACTTCCTTGGCCTCTTCTCCAGTCACATAGGGAAAGTACCTTCAGGGATGTCGATGTGGGGCACTCAGGTCAATAGCCCCAACCCCTGGGGCCAAGATCTAGGTGGTGGGTAAGAGCACTCCACAGCCTCTGCTGGGCATTTCAGCAGTGTTTCCAGCATGAGCATCCTGGTCTTTGTCCCCTAGAATGACAACAGCGGGGGCTAGGGTAAGAAAGGGTAACCATATCTTCCAAACCCTTCCTGAGCACCAAATAGGCTTTTATACTCTAAATATAATTATCAGCCCTTTTTTGGTTAGGGATCCAGCATCTCAACAGAAAAATCACCTGATGTGAAAGCTTGCATAAGGGAGGAGCTGCATCTGCATTTTGTGGAGATGCGCCACCGCCCCCCACCCCCCACCCCCAGTGTAGTTTGTGTGCGTGGCCATCTAAGCACCTTGGAGCCCACCTTCTGGAGCTGGCAGCAGGTTGGGGAGATGTCACTCATGGGCAGGTCATGGGCACTGACCCCCCCCCCCCAGCAGTCCTCCCAAAAGCTCCTCAAGTCTTTGGGTTGTTCACTGCCCCAGGCTACCTATTGCCAAAGAGTGTAGCCCCAGCCTCCCTAGAACTCCCTGGGGCCCTACAATGATGCTTGAGAGTTCCTAGGCTGTTCATAATCCTCTCTTGGCGTCCAGCTTCCAGTCAGCTCTATTTGCCAAACAAACTATTTTGAGCTGCCCTTTGGCCTGTGCCTGATGTGTTCCCAGTGAACTTGGCTGGGTTGGGATGGGGAGGGCATCATGCCCAGAGAGTCCCACAGGACAGTTGGGAAGCTGCTGGCATTATCTTTATGGAAAGATTTTGCCGTCTCGGACCAAATGGCATCCTGGATTCTCATGGTGTGGTCTGCAGCCCTGTCCCTCCCTACACTCCTGCACATATAGGCCATAGCCACAGGCCAGCTGTCCTTCAGAATCCTCTCACCCTTGCTGTCCAGGGATACCGTCCTTAACCTTGGGGTTTCCATCTGGCTAGAATACTCAGGGCCCTTTGAACTTCAACGCTCTTTAGACTTACACTGTCACTCGTGCTTGGTGCTTAGGGAACACAACCAGAAAGGACAGTGAACACCTATTCTTCCTTGTTGGCTGCTTTGGGTTCCTGAGCAACCAACAAGGTGCCTGCTGAGCGCTCAGTGCACCTAATGGCAGTGGGCCCTATGGAAGAGCTGTGTAAGAGGAGGGGAGGAGCTGCCCAGGGCACTGCAAGGCTCTTCTCCTGACCTCTCCCCTGCCCCACACCGCCCTGAACCTTGACCCTCCTTTCTGTTTCCTTGGCTGAAGTGGGACAAGATGGGGGTGGGGAGAATCAGTGTTTTAATCAGATTTTACCGGAACGTTTTATTTCTTTGTACAATTATCATCCTATGTAAAGATGAAATTTGTGTTGAGTTGAAGATTGTCATGGAATAAAGATCACACAGTACTTGAGGCCATCTCCATGTAACCCTTTCTAGAGAGTTTTGTGGGGGGTGTCTGGGGATGGCGTGTCGTAAAGCTGTGCACTTCCTGTCTTGTCTTTTTCCTGGGAATTCCAACACAAGGCTCGAGCCAAGAGAGTTAGAGGGGCCTTGGTATTTGCCTGTGCCTCCTACTTGTGCATTCTGGAGAAGAGCTCCAGGATATTACTGTGACATTCCCAAAGCAGCTAAGACATGTTCCTTGGAACACCCACAGGCCAGTGTACTTGGTCTCCAGCCTGTCCATATGGGTCTCTGTTCCCAGCCTGTGGGCAGAGAACAGCGATCTGGTTTTGTAAATGGAAAATCAGTGCTTCATTCAAAATTACAAACAAGGCATCCCGGGCCCTTTCCACCGCTATTCCATGTCTGGGCTTGTCCCAGAGGCTTCTCCGACTCAGATTCACATGGTGTCCAGACCTCTTTTCCTACCTTCCCTTCTCCATGCCTGACTTTCCCTAAAGATGCACCCAGCATTTGAACAGCCACTGCTTCCTTGTTCTTAACTGGTTGGGAAAGGACTCCATCCTTAAGCCCCACCTGTTCCTCTAGCTTTTGGGTCAGGCTTTGTGCTACAGAGGCACTGAGGCTCCCAGCCTCTCCAACCAGTGTACTGAGGCTCCCAGCCTCTTGAAGCACTGCTTTCCCCACTTTATGGCTGCACCAAGTACCCTTTTGCCCTTATTTCACCAGACTCCCTTTTTAGATGTCTCACAAGAGCATCTGTCCATTGAGGTTTTCACTCTGGTTCAAAGGTTCCTGAGTCCTTCATTCTGGTATCTACATTTAGGGTCTGGTCTTTGGGTTCCCGTATCCCAGGTGTCCTGACTTACTACCCTTGGCCATTTGTATGAGGATGTGTGTAGCTGCTGAGGTGTGTGTCTGTGTCTTGTCTCGCGTGGAGTGGTGAGCTCTTGCCTGGCACAAGGTCCCTTCTCCTGTTTGGTGGTACTACACCTCAGGGGCTATGGATCTTGCAAAGACTTATCAAGCCCTCAAGCTCTGAGAAGAGTAGTAGCTTTGATTTGGACAAGACATGTCCTCAGACACCAGCAGCAAGAGTTGGTGTCCTGACAAGTTCAGGGGAAACCAGGCAAAGTCAGAAGGTGACAGGAATCTGAAAGGTGTCATTTCATGGTTCTGACCTTTTACCTGGTGGTTAGCAACTATGTAACCTAGTAGCCCAGAGGGCATCCAGCTGCCAAGAGTTCTTACAGTGAACCTCTGGCGTGTGGGCAGAAGTGGCTGTGCAGGCTCTTGAGCACACCCCAAGGAGACAGGCCTGCCTGGACACATCTGCACAGTTGCAGCACCAGCCATCAGTCCCTAAGGAGCCAAGGCATATGCTCCCTTCTCTGCAGCACATTTACTGTGTCCCAGAAAAAGGCTTTTTCTGAGTTCCGTATTGCCTGAGGAAGGTGGAGCAAGCTACTGTCCTCCTTTGATAGCTGTGGTTTGAGCACCTGCCCTGGTCATTCTGGTGAAGCCATTGTACTTTGTTCCCTCCCCAGAAGCCTTCAGATGGGCCCTCTGTGTCCCCATTTGGCAGCACTTTCTTCACCCATCTTATGACTGGGCTCCCCTGTGAACACACCATTGGTGCTCTTGGCCCCAGCTGGTGCTACTCTCCTTCCTCTGGGAGAGTGGAAAGTAGTGATCCTCAGAGGGCCATGTGGAGTCAGGGTCCCACCTTGCTGTGCTGTAGCTGTGCAATCCTGAACAAGTCCCTTAGCTTCACAGAGCCTCGTGTTTGTTCACGTCTGTGGTGAATAGAACATTTCAAACATCACAGGTGGTTGGTCCATAGCAGCAGGTGGGGTCCAGGACATGCAGGTGCTCCTCATTCTCCCAAAGCCTGATCATAAATGGGTTGACATTGGGTTGGGTCAGCACAGCTCAACTTCCAGTTGGGGGTGGGGGTGGGGGCGGGCAGTCGGGTCACCACAGCTCAACTCCCAGTGGAGCCAGGAGGCGCAGTCTTTTATGGTGCCTGTGGGCTGAAGCTCGGAAGGAGGATTTGATTTTTTCAGGCATGACACCCCCCCCCCACACACACACGTAGGAAAAACAGGAGACCAATGGGTAGGTGACATATCTTTTCCTGTCCTATGAAAACTGAATTATCCCAGACCCAACCCAGACACTTGTTCAGTGTTGCTGGCCTTTGTCCTCAGTGCTGTGTGCCCCCCTTTTCCTCATCTGCATTCAAAGCCATCTTACACTGTTCATCCCCAAGAGCCTTACTACCTTCTCCTTTTTCTGCAGAAATGGCTCCAAAGTCAAAAAAGAAGGGGCACCCTGGGAGAGATCAGAAGAAGGTATGTGGTTCAAGGATGTCCCCTCTGTAGGTGAGAACTAGCCACTCAGTCCTGTGATCCCCAGGGATAGCCTGCATCTGGCCTGGGAATTGTTCTCCCTGCCTGATGTTAGTGTGTATTTTCTGTCTGCCTACAGCACCATCACCATCACCATCAGCAGATGCAGCCAGCCCCAGCTCCTGTGCCCCAACAGCCACCCCCGCCTCCCCAGCAGCCTCCGCCACCCCCACCGCAGCCGCAGCAACAGCCTCCACCGCAGCCTCAGCCGCAGCAGCCCCCACCCCCGCCGCCCCCACCTTCCATGCCGCAACAAGCAGCCCCAACGCTGAAGTCCTCGCCCCCACCCTTCATCACTGCCCAGGTGCCAGTCCTGGAGCCTCAGCTCCCAGGCAGTGTCTTCGATCCCATTGGCCACTTCACCCAGCCCATCCTGCACCTGCAGCAGCCTGAGCTGCCCCCTCACCTACCCCAACCACCTGAGCACAGCACTCCGCCCCATCTCAACCAGCACACCGTGGTCTCTCCTCCAGGTGAGCATGTTTATAGCCCCTTTCCTGCCTTGGTTCTGCCACACTGGAACTGCATACTCTTGAGTACTTAGCCTTGATCGCTGTGGTCAGTAGCTTCTAAGGGCCATCTTTGAAATTTAATGAGATGCTCTGGGACATGCCTGGTGTGAAGTTCACTAGTGCCGTTATGCAAAGATGCTGGTTTAGTTCTGCAGGGCCAGGTGTTGTCTTAGATGGAAGAAGATTGAAGCCCTCCGTAACTTCCTGTTGGGCTGGGAGGTGACGTTCACCCTGACAAAGATAATTCCACGGATCTTGGACAGTACATATTGGGGGATACAGGCTGAGGCCTATACTGAGAACAGGGAACAAGACAAAGGGTTGAAGGCAGACTGGGGGATGAAGAACATGTTCTGCAGATCTCCCTGGAAGCTGTCTTTATTCTGCAGTTTGTGAGAGGTCATGGGATGTGGGGAGAGATTGTTGGGAGGGCAAGAGGTGGTCACCAGAGTACAAGTGAAGTCAGGGTGGAACAGAAGGGCCAGGGCAGGGTAACAGGGTAACAGCAGCACTCCTTACTGCTACTCTTGTGTGTCCTTTTCAGCTTTGCACAATGCGTTGCCCCAACAGCCATCTAGGCCCAGTAACCGAGCCGCTGCCCTACCCCCCAAACCTGTCCGGCCTCCTGCTGTATCCCCTGCCCTGGCCCAGCCACCCTTGCTCCCACAGCCCCCCATGGCTCAACCCCCCCAGGTGTTACTGGAGGATGAAGAGCCACCTGCCCCACCCCTCACCTCCATGCAGATGCAGCTGTACCTGCAGCAGCTGCAGAAGGTGCAGCCACCCACACCACTACTCCCTTCCGTGAAGGTGCAGTCCCAGCCTCCACCACCCCTGCCTCCTCCACCCCACCCCTCTGTGCAGCAGCAGCTGCAGCAGCAGCCACCCCCGCCCCCACCCCCCCAGCCCCAGCCACCACCCCAGCAGCAACCCCAGCCACCACCACGGCCCGTGCACTTGCAGCCCATGCAATTCTCCACACACATCCAGCAGCCCCCACCACCACCAGGCCAGCAGCCCCCACATCCACCCCCAGGCCAGCAGCCACCCCCGCCACAGCCTGCCAAGCCTCAGCAAGTCATCCAGCATCACCCTTCACCCCGGCACCACAAGTCAGATCCCTATTCAACAGGTGAGTGTCTCATGGCCTCAGGTCTACTGGGGAGTCTGGTCCTGGGCTTGCAGTTTTGTCCTTGAAAACCAGGAAGGGTGGATGAAGCTTTTGCTATGGTTGGCTGAGAGCCAAGCTCAAAGGCTCTGGGTATTTGGAGAGAGGGGCTGCACTCAGGGAGCATTAAACTCTCTGCAATGAGTTCATCAAGTGTCTCTCTTGCTTTTAAGTCAGGGTTGTCTGGAGCAGTACAGTGTATTGATTGTCCTGCTAGATTGATTAAGCGGAAAGCTACCTGGAAGTGGTGACCATAGTACAGTGGTACCTCAGTTCATGAATTTGTCTGTTTTGTAATTCCGGCCACAAATCAAATTAGACAACCCAAATTTCCCTGTAAGGTCAACTTTCAACCTAACTGTTGAATTGATTTCTTCCCACGTCTACTTTGGTTTGTTACCAAAATTATGGAGAGAATTAAGTGAACTAGGGCACCACTGTATAAGCACTAATTTAGGAAGCAGTTTGGGAATGAGGTCCAGTCCTGGACAATAGGGACCACCAGTTAGCAATGTGAAGGGCATGCTGGGAGGACCACACCTGAGGCTGAGAAGCCCCTCAGGGCCTCCTCTAACAGTTAACATTTAAGATTTCTTGGATCTGGCAGTACAGACTGTAGTCTTCCTTGAGGGTGCAGCAAAGGTGGTCATTGCTTTTGAACCCAGTAAAAGCTGTCAGATACAAAATGAATGGCTTTGTGCCCTGAGCTGAGAGCATCTGGCTAGCCTTCCTGGGAAAAACTGGTGTTGAGCCTGGCTGTCACGCAGCTGTGTTGTTGTCACTCCAGAACATGCCAGTATGCCAAAGTTGTGAGAGGCAAGAAATGGAGAGGTGAAAGACCAGGTAGCACTCAGGGCAGCCCAGGCCAGGGCCTCGGGCTGCCTCTGCTCTGAACTCCAGACCTGAATCCAGTCTCCTGAAACCTAGGACAGGACATGATAACCCACATGGGTTAGAACCCAGCTGGGGGTTTTGGGCCAAAAGATGAGTCATCAGAGTCCCACAGAAGCTCAGCAGGCATTGCAAAGTACCCAGCCAGTCTTCTGACACCACCTCTGAACTGCTTGTGAAGCCACCAGTAGGCAGGCATTTTCTAAAACCACAGGCCTAAAATCCTGGCCTGATGGTTCATGCCTATAATCCCAGCAGTTAGGCTGAGGCAGGAAGATCCCCAGTTCAAGTTTTACATACTGAAACCCTGTCTCAAAAAAACAAAAATAAGGGCCGGGGAGATGGCTCAGTAGAATAAGCGCTTCCCTGGCAAGCATAAGGGTCTGAGTTCAATCCCTGGTTCCACTAAAAAAATAAACCAACCACTGGCCCAAGACCCATCTGTTGCTCAGGTCAGTTTCAGCAGGTGCTCCAGAGGGCATGGCCCAGGATGGAGGCAGTCATATGTCATTTACCTTTGGATTGTGGACAAGTTAGAACTAGGGTTAATGGAGCAGCATGGCAGTACCTAAGGGGGCCTGACAGGCTGGAGTGAAAGAAAATATCAAGGTGACTAAAACCATCTTCATAGGGCTGTGGGACTAAAGGATAGAGTAAGCTTCAACCTCCATGTGGATGGCAGCTGGATGTCTTCTTCCTGGGGTTAGGAGTAAGTCTTGGCTCTGGAGAGGATGGGGAAAGTCAGCTACACCTATAGTATCATGGTTTGGAACAGGCCTATCAGATTAGGTACCTTACGCTAGGGGGGCCTGTGGCAGCAGACTGGCTTAGAAGCAAGACCTGGAGGAGCTCATTGGAAAAGCTAGCATATAGGACCAATTAGGTAATCAGGGTGGGGGTAAAGGTAGGGCTGGAAGCAAAAGGTGGGAGGTGAACTTTGTACTGTGAACGCTGTGGTTTACCCTGAGCTATATAGGCAGCAAGGCCCCTTTCCATGAGAACTGAAGCAGGAAGGTGTCTATGCATTCAGATGGGTGAGACCAACTCCTCCAGCTGCCCTGTGACCTGTGCTGAGACACTGGCTTCCTGTGACCTGTGGCTGTTCATTACCAGAGGAGTCAGGCAGCAGTTGAGTGATGGGACTTCTGACCTGTGCTGGGCAACTGGGTCTCTTGGAGCCCTTGGTTGGCTGCAGATGGCTGCACCCCAGGACCTGTTCTAGTTGCTCTGTCCAGGCGAAGACTATTCCAGGCTTTATCATTCTTCAGGGTGAACAGACTGAGGCACCAGCCTGAAGATCCTCACCCTTACTGCTCGCAACTAGATTGCAGGTCCTCAGAGCTATCCATGTGGATCAGGCTGCACAGAGACAAGATCCTGGGCTGAATTGTTTGGGGCTATTTGTGTCCTTTTTATCTAATGCAGGGCACAATTTAAAACAGTCTGAAAAGCTTTTTAAAAAGTACTGGTGGGGCCGGGGAGATGGCAAAGTAGAATAAGCGCTTGCCTCGCAAGCACAAGGGCCTGAGTTCAATCCCCGGTTCCTCCAAAAAAAAATAAAAAAGTACTGGTGCTGGGTGTGGTGGTGCAGGCCTGTAATCTCAGCACTGGGAGACTTAAGGCAGAAGGATCGCTGTGAGTTTGAGATGAGCCTGGGCTACATAGTATAACGCCAGTATGGACTACATAGTAAGACCCTATCCAAAAAAAAAAAAAAAAAAAAAAAATGGTGCCCACGTCCTATTGAGGCCCAACAAATCAAGAGTTTCCCAAATGGTTGTGGTGCACAGAAAGATCAAGTGCTGAGACACCATGAGGCTCTGGAAAGCCTTGTATGCATGCGGCTCAGGGCATGACGGAGGGGGGTTCCACAGGCTGGATATTGTGTGGATCTTTATTCCCAGACTTGGTTGGAGCATTTGTTGGCTCTACTTTCAGACTGTCCTTTCATTGTAATTCTCTCAAAGTCCAAATGGCCCCTGACACTCTTTGTTACCTCTTCTAGGTCACCTCCGTGAAGCCCCCTCCCCGCTCATGATACATTCCCCCCAGATGCCACAGTTCCAGAGCCTGACGCACCAGTCTCCACCCCAGCAAAATGTCCAGCCCAAGAAGCAGGTAAAGGGCAGGGCTGAGCCACAGCCCCCGGGGTCAGGTGCGGGCTGAGGCTGAGGGTGTCCTCCTGCCTCACTGGCCACTGTGCCCGTGCCATCCCAGGAGCTACGCCCACCCTCGGTGGTCCAGCCCCAGCCCCTGGTGGTGGTGAAAGAGGAGAAGATACACTCACCCATCATCCGCAGTGAGCCCTTCAGCCCCTCCCTGCGGCCGGAGCCCCCCAAGCATGCTGAGAGCATCAAGGCCCCAGTCCACCTGCCCCAGCGTGAGTGTCACCCCACCCCACTGAGGACTGTACACCTCCACCCCCACCAGGATGAGTCCCCCAGGCCCACAGGCTGCTTGTGTTCCAGGGCCTGAGATGAAGCCTGTGGATGTTGGGAGGCCTGTTATTCGGCCCCCTGAGCAGAATGCACCCCCTCCAGGGGCCCCTGACAAGGAAAAACAGAAACAAGAGCCGAAGACCCCAGTGGCACCCAAAAAGGTAGAGACAGTAGGTCTGTGGATATCCTGAGCTCCCTGCTAATGACCTTTAGGTGCACCAGGTACCTCACTTGTCCCCTGGCCTTTCTGCCTTACAGGACCTAAAAATCAAGAACATGGGTTCCTGGGCCAGCCTGGTACAGAAGCATCCAACCACCCCATCCTCCACAGCTAAGTCATCCAGTGACAGCTTTGAGCAATTCCGCCGTGCAGCTCGTGAAAAGGAAGAGCGTGAGAAGGCCCTGAAGGCTCAGGCTGAGCATGCAGAGAAGGAAAAGGAGCGGTTGCGGCAAGAACGCATGAGGTGGGCAGGGGTCCGGGTGGGGCACTGGGGCTCCCAGGCCCACGGCTGACCCGGGCCCCCACTCTGCCCAGGAGCCGAGAAGACGAGGATGCACTAGAGCAGGCACGGCGGGCCCATGAAGAGGCACGGCGACGCCAGGAGCAGCAGCAGCAGCAGCGACAAGAGCAGCAGCAGCAGCAGCAACAGCAGCAACAAGCGGCCGCTGTGGCCGCAGCTGCTGCCCCCCAGGCCCAGAGCTCCCAGCCCCAGTCCATGCTGGACCAACAGAGAGAGTTGGCCCGGAAGCGGGAACAGGAGCGAAGGCGCCGGGAGGCGGTGAGTTGTGGGCAGTAGTGGGGAGCCATTGGGGCAAGAATCTACCTGAAGAGCTGATAAAGTGGGCCAGGGCCTGAGGAAGGAGGGCTCTACACCTTGCACAGGGCTCAGGGGTGGCTCAACTCAGTCGAATAGTCCAAATACACTCAGGTTTCAGGATGGGCACTGTGGAAACAGCTCAGGAGAATGTCTGTCTGATGGCCAAGCTCAGGCAACGTAGGGGGCTCTCAGATCCACAGCAGAGGTGAGTATCCACCTCATTCATTCCTTCTTCTTCCTCTACAGATGGCAGCTACAATTGACATGAATTTCCAGAGTGATCTGTTGTCAATATTTGAAGAAAATCTTTTCTGAGAGCACCTAGGTGACTTCTGACTGATTTTCTGGCAAAACATTGACTCTCCATAGTGTTAGGGGTGGCAGTGGAGGCGGTAGCAGTGGCCAGAGGTGTCTCTGGGCCTGGCCCTCCTGCATGCTATGCCCGGGGCAGGCCTGACGGGCAGCTGAGGATCGCAGAGCCCATCTGCCTTACAGCCAGCTGGACGGATGTCCCGCCACCTGCCGCCGCCTCACAGGATGTCGGCTCAGAGCACGCCTCGATTCCAGCAAGTGCCGGCTGGACCCAAGGCCTGTGTCCATGCTTATGGGACAGAGGACCTTTCCTCCGCCAAATGTCTACACAGTATACACAGGACATTGTTGCTGCCGCCACCGTGACTGGTTTTCTGTCCCTGAGAACATGACGTTTGTGACGTCCTGCCCAGTGGGAGTCTCCGCACCCCGCCTCGCTTCCCACCCTCAGGAGGCCAGGGCAGGGCTCTGTGGGCTGGAGCAGGCGAGGACACCGGCATATCCCCTTGCTGGCACTGACTTTGCCTTGAACAGACCCCCCGTTGTCCCCCCCTTCCCCACAAGCCTTTAATCGAGAGCCGCTCTCTATAAGTGTTCGCTTGTGCAAAAGGGAATAGTGCCGTGGAGGTGTGTGTGTGTCCATGGCAACTCGAATCGAGGTGACCGTCCCGCGTGTGTGGGCGGGCCTTGCCTGGGGTGAGGCCACCAACCAAAGTCAGTCCCTTCCCACCTGTGTTTTTTTTTTTTTTTTCTATATATATTTTTTTGTTGTTGTTGAATCCTATTTTATTTTTAACTCTCTCTACTCCTCCAGACACAATGGCACTGCTTATTTCCGAAAAGGTGTGATCGTCTCATTGAGCGGCGGCTCCCACCGCACTGTGGGTAGTGTGTGACCGTGGCTGTACTGTATAGTGAACATAGTTGGCATCTTTGAAGTTTGTTGGTGACTCCACCAAACTGGTGTAAAAGAAATTTTTTATTCAAAAAATCCACACAAAATCAAAACAAAAATGTCTCTGCCTATACTTTACTCCCATTGCAAACTTCATTAGTCTAGTTTTAATTATAAATCCAAAAAGCTACAATTTCTTTTCCTTTCCCTCAGTGCCCGTTTGTTGGCTTTTGATTTTTAATCTCAAATCTTTTTTTTTTAAACCACCAAGAAAGGCAGGGTCTGGGGACGGGTAGGCCCCAGGTATTGATTGGGGTGCTAAAGACTGAACAGAAACTCCCCTATCCAATGCCCAGTCCCAGCTGGCTGCTTCTTCCCACACTTTTTTAAAAAAAAATTTTATAATTGGAGCCCTTGTTGAGGTTATGTGTGCCATGAGAACCCGCTCTACACCACAACGCTGGTGCCTCAGTGTTGGCCAAACTCTGGAGTCACTGACTGACTGGTTTGACTTTCATACGGTGAATATGCATTTGGTCTGTACTGATCATGGAATAAACACATCTCTCTTTTTTAATGCTGGTGTCTCCCTGACATTTCTTTGTGAACCAAATGTTGCCTAGGCTAGGCTCTTGCTGCCCTATCCCTGAGGCCACCTGCACATGAGAACTAACGACAGTGGCCATGGACCCTCTCGTGGCCTATGCCTGCCTTTCTTGGGCAGGATGTTCTCCGGCTCACCAGTGACACCCAAGCTGAAGCTGTGACAGGAGTCCACAAACTCTTTCCCTCAGACCCTGGCCTAGGTGGGCAACATGTCCCAGCAGAACCCTGGCAAAACCTCAGACGACTCCACTTTGTCCTTCATCTTGGTTCCCCACGCACCAAGGAATTTGGGCCACTTTCACTTTGCTTCATCCACCTAGCTTTTCATTTAAGCTCAGGGTTGACCAGATACTAGGAAAGTGTACATTTCCCCAAATAAGATTTTCATTCACACACATGCATGTGCACACATTGTCACCCAGGTAAGCCCACAGGTAGCTGCTTTGCCTGTGTGCCCACCTGTACATACATGCCCAGCACAGGTAGTACCCACAACACTCCTGGGATGTAAGAAGGTGCATAACTTATGTATCCAGAGACAAACATTGCATTGAAATACGTCTAGCACTGTTTATTCATATTTCCTCCTATTACCCAGAGACCCTTTGTTGTTGTGTGTCTCCGGTCTGCCAAGCCTTTCGGTAAGCAGAGTAAGGCACCAGCCAGTGCCCTAGCACTACCAGCACCACCACAGACTCAGCCTCCTTGACAATCCCAAACATGTCACACCCCGCGCCAGTTCAAATGTGACATACTGGTTCTGTAGGGTTTCTTCCATCTCTTCCCACACCGCCTTTTTCTTCCTCATTCTGTTCAGAAACTTCTCTGGGTTGGGTCCAAGTGTTGAGCTGGAGAGATGATTTCACCTGCATCTTCCTGCTAGACTCAGTCTGTCATGGCCTTCACACCTCCCTGAAGGGTGTTTCTCTAACTGGGTTGTAATTAGGCTGGGGATCTATTTAATTTTTTGGCCATTTATCCAGTCTCTCCTACAGTACTAGAAATCTTAGTCTTATACAAGAGTAAGAGGTGTGTACAAGCCCCCACTGTACTGTATGCACGGATCGCTTGGCCAATAATTATGTCAGTGAATCTGAGACTTGTATTAAAACACTTTAGACATTTGTAGAAGGGAATTCATAGACTTCACTTATATACTAAAGGTTCTTTTTTTGTGCAGTTCTCATTGCAAAAATAAACATTTGTACTGAACATAAAGTTACTCTCCTTTGAGTACTTCTGTCTTTTTGAGGGTAGAATTGGGAAGATATGGTGGGGTGAGAGCTGCAGTGTGTTCTGGAGTTGGAAGACGTGCACAAACTGTGCAGTCAGAAGATGAGCCGGGAACGATCCTGGCCAATTGTCAGACAAATGGATGGGCAGTGTAAAGGAAACCAAAGATAGGAGCAGCTAATAGAAAGGTAAGCAGTTAAATCGAGGTAGAGTGAAAGGTAGTTCAATATAGGCAATATCATCCAATTCTGAGGTCCATTGTTTACTGAGGCAGAACAATGAATGGGCATTCACTTTTAGCAACCCATGGCTTGGTTTGGTTTTGAGACATGGTCTCACAGTATAGTTCAGACTGGCCTGAACTTACTTTGTAACCCAGGCTGGCCTCAAACTCCAAGGAATCCTCTTGCTCCAGCCTCCAGGATGCTGGGATTACAGGCATATGCTACCACACGGGGTCCTATGGGCTTAATATGGAGTTAGGACAGTATGCTTGCTTAGTTCCCAAATAACATGTATATGGGCAACTGGAAGGAGGGCCAAGAGGTGGTATGAAAAGGGAGTATCATGCTCAGAGGAAACAAATAGCAAACCCAAAATGGAAATGGCATGCTTGTGGTGATAATTTCAGAACTCAGTGGACAAACTTCCAAATTAGTCAAGAAATAGCTACAGAACACACCTGAAATACTTAGGTTATCAACCAGAAACGATTAGGGGGACGGGGCTGGTGCCAGATGCTGTTTCTATCAGTCCTGGATTGCTGTTTAGCCAGATGTATGGCTCCACACATGACTTCATCCCCAAATTTTAGGTTCTTGTAATGAAGGTGTGGCCGATACTTCCTACCTTGCATATCCCTAAGAGGGACACGGATCCCGGAAGAAGGTTACAGAACAGAAGAAATTAGCTTCTTGCGTGAATGGGGTTGTAGGCCAGTGCCCCATTATACTCTGTTCTGCCCTGCCCTGCCCAGACTTGACTCCTTTTTGTCAGACGCAATTACTCAGTTGACCCAGCCTTCTTCCAGCAAGCATCGAAGCCAGACGTACCCTCTAGGAATCCGGGTCTCTTCCTCAGCCACCATCAGCAAGCCGGGCCACACTGGCCAGTGGGCATCGGGGCCAGGACTGGTCGCTTGGACATCGATGGCTGCCGCTGTCCAATCACAGCTATGGGGTGACCGGGAGGACGGCGTGGGACCGTGGCCTTTGGACCAGACGTTGGGATCAGAGCTGGATAAAGGTGCTGCTGGGTCTCTTGCAGCCAGGTCAGGGTGGGTCTTGTACTCCAGGGCAGGAAGCAGGCAATGGGAGGGGTGAACTAGGGTACCTGAATCGCTCTCGGGCCACTAGTACTGACTATACCTCCTTGTCCCTCCCAGCCGCAGCGTAGCGGATCTCTTCCGCTTTCGGGGCAATCCGCCCCGCTGCGTGCATCAGCTCCGTCCCCGCCTCCACTGCCCCAATCCTGGACAAATGTTCAATTCATTGGGCCAGCCTCCATGCTTAGCCGCCCAATGGCAGACCCCAGCCCTCTGCTCCAGCCCTCCCCTCCCAGCTGCACAAGTCGCTCCTCTACCCTTATACTGCTCAAGAGCCGAGTGGGTTTCACCTTCCCCTCCCTTAGGTCTCACTCCCACGGTGTCCGCCTCGCCCCTTCGCGCAACTCTCCTCCCATTTCACACGGTGTCCCTCCTCTCGGTTTGGCCCAGTTCTCCACCTCCTCCTTCAGAGGTCCCTCCCCACCTGCAGCAGGAGTCCTCCCAGGCACCCGCCCGGTTTTAAGCTCCGCCCACTAAGGCCTTTGCCGGCCTAGTCCACTGGCTCCTTTGGTCCCCAGAGTTCCTCCCCAACCACAGAAGCTGGGCCCTCCCGGGCTCCGCCCCTCACTCTTCAGGTAGTGTCGCGCCCAGCTATTTACCTGGCACTGTGGGTCATGGAGCGGCAGCAGTTTCTATCTGGGCCGTCCTTCTCCGCTCCTGCAGCACGTCCCGTCAGCGCTCACTTCACGAAGGGGTCCCAAGCCAAAGGCAGTGGGTTCCCAGGGCCTGATCCCTCTTCGCCTCTGCTGCCAGCATACCCAGCTCAGTCTTCGGCCGACAGCGCTGTCACCGTCCCGGAGGGCAGCGACATGCCGGAGCTGGTCGTGACCGCGCTGCTGGCGCCGTCGCGTGTCTCGCTGAGGCTGCTGCGCTTCTTTATGTGGATCTTGGTGTACTCAGCGGCACTACTGGCTGCCGCTGTCTACGGTTGCATTGCGCTCACGCACGTGCTGTGCAGACCCCGGCGTGGCTGCTTGGGGCGCCCCCGGTGCGCGGCTCCCGCCTGCCTGGTAGACCCCACACTGGGTGAGCACAGCTTCCTGAACCTCAAGGTGAGCTGCGGGGCGTTTCCAGAGGTCGGGGCTGGGTGAGCGAAGCCGGGATGGTTAAATCCAAACCCAGGTGGGCACAGAGGCCTGAGAGCTGGAGCCCAGGACGGAAGAGTTCCCGGGCCTTAAATGATGCACTCCTTTAGAGCTCAGGCCTGCACCTGCACTTTGTCTCTGCTGGTCGTGGCAACGGGCCCCTCATGCTGTTTCTCCACGGCTTCCCTCAGAACTGGTATGTCTGGGCCTGGAGTATAACGGGTGGGGGAGGTCGAGCCGGATTATGAGGGCACTCAGTAGAT
>NDGN011412534.1:0-19725 GCA_002564285.1 Tympanoctomys barrerae
AAAAAAAAAAAAAAAAGAATAAGGACCCTAAGGTGGAGCGTGGACCTCACCATGCAGCACAGACCCCAGATTTCCTGGGTGCCCCAAAGGAATCCCACGAACCCTTAGACCAGAAGGCTGATCCCACTGAGGGAGGGAAGAATGCTGTGGCCATGGAAAGGAGGCCGAGGAGAAGGCCAGCACCACCAGGGCCAGGCGCTCGGCACCTGGGCGCCGGAAAGGCCAGGCGGCTGCGGTTCCCGGGACCCCCGAGGGAAAGCCCTCGGCTGACGCTGTGGCTTCCACCCACGGCCCCGCTGGCCCGGGCCGCAGCGCTGCGTCAGAAGCAATGCAGGTAGCTTCTGTGGTTTGCTGTAGCAGTGACAGAAAGCAAGCGCAGCTGGGGGCTCGACACAAACGAGTCCCCGGGCTGCAGTCCAGAGGTGCCAAGCAGGGTCGGCCAGGGTTGGGGTGCGCTGGGCTCCGTGTGCGGAGCTGGGGTGCCACCCTCCTGCCACTGCTTCCTCATCCGTCAGTCACCTGTTCTAATCTGAGTGAAGCCCCACACACCTCTCCTGTTTCCTGGACGTCAGGTAACGGAGCCCCCAGGAGCAGGCTAACATTTTCACCGAGCGGCTCCCACGTTGTTAAATGATTCAATGTTAGAAAAAAGCCAAGCCCTCACGCTACAAAACAGGCACATCCTGATGCTAAACAAAAATGACCTCCAGGCTCTCTGATGCATTGTGCAGAGTTCTCAGAGGGTGCTGGCTAGAGGTGCCCATTCTGAGACGCCCACCCTGAGCTGCTCACTTCATAGCCCTTCATTTTTAACAAAAATTCCAGCAGAATCGAATTCAGATTTCCTAAGGATCGTGTTTGGTAATCACTACAAGGAATAATGAAAAGTAAACATAAGTTTGCTTTATTTTACATTGTAAGCAAGATTATAAAACGTTATAGAATTATATACAAGAGAAAAAAGCCTTTCAATTATACTAGTGATAACTTATCTTCAAAATTATGCAAAAATGAGTCATCCAAATCAACAGCATAATTTTGGAAAACTGAGACATTCTATGATGATAGATCATTACCTAATTTTTATGAAATTAATTTGCATTGCAATGATAAAACTCTATCAAATTTAATTAGTGGAAAAATTTTCAACCAGTTTTATGTAAGTCTTCCTGGAAAAAACCAGTTCAGCCTTTGTTCAACAGCAATATTTTCATTTTCATTTTTGTTTTTACTTCTAGGTCATGTATGTGTGTGGTACTGGGGACTGAAACCAAGGGGCGGCTGCCACTGAGCTGCAGCCCGTTCCTGTACGCACACACCTAGGGCTGCTTGAGACAGGGTCCTACTGTGCAGGTCAAGCCGGTCCTGATCTCACTATTTAGCCGAAGCTGGCCTTGAACTCACAGCAACCCTCCTGCCTCAGCCTCCCACACAGGCACATGCCACCAGCCTGGCCTACTTCATTATGTTTTATTTTGTTTAGCTTTGGTACAGGATCTAGTTGTTGTCCTGGTGGGACTCAAACTTTGATTCTCCCACCTTGGGGTCCCTCGTTACTGCGGCTGCAGGCACTGGGCCCTGAGTGTTGTGGTCTAGTTGTCTCCCCGGAGCCTCATGCCGTCACTGGGGCAGCTTCTAGAGCTTGTGATTAATTCGTGATCTAGTGCTGGGATCATGCTGTGAGTGCAGCACCAGCCCTGGCGGGCAGACTGCATGCAATAGGAGGACGGGGAAGAGGCTGGCCCGCAGCCGCGGCCGCTGCTCCTCCCTGTGCTCTTGCTGTTTTCCTCCACCATGAACTGCTGCCCTCTGCCGTGTGCCGCGCTGCCTTGGAGCCAGCTGAGTATGGACTGAAACCTCCACTAACTGGGAGCTAAATAAACCTTTCCTTCCTTAATTTGGGGTGTCAGGTATTTTGTCCCAGCAACAAAAGAAAGATAATTGAGATTGTAATATTTGCAGTCTTCTACTTCATGCTCAGAATGCTTTTTCTGTTGTGTATGCTGGCTGACTCAGGCAATGCAATACAGTAGCTCATAACCACCATTTATTAGTGAAGGGAACACATTCATAAAATCACGTTGAGGGTGGCCTTGGCCTTCTCTCCACATCACTAAGCTCTGTAGGCGGCAGGCTGCAGGTTCCTAAAACATGATTCATGATTAGTGCTCTGCACTAAACCTGCACGTCAAGTTTCTTTCCTACTGTCCCTCCCTGGGAAGTTCTGAGTGGTCACAATTATGCTTTCTGCACGTGCAGGAGCCTTGGGGCAGAGGATTTGGGTCCCGTGTCTGCTACTGAATTACAAAGCCCTCACAGAGACCACAAAATACTTTGGGATTCTTCCCCAGAGCTAACTCAGGTATCTGTGGTCTAGATCGTCCGTGTGACTGTCCCTCTGTATGCTAATTGGCAGCAGAGCCTGTGCTGGCTTCTTGCTTCGTGCAGATTCCTGGTTCCCAGGAGTGAAAGCCATTGCACTGACGTGGTCCGAACCTGAGGCCTGCGGCATGGTGAATGCCTGCACTCTCAGCTCTTGGGAGGCCGAGGCAGGAGTACTGCAAGCTCAAGGCCAGCCTGGACAGTCGGCAAGACCTTGCCCAGGCAGATGAGGGGTAGCTCAGAGGTAGAGTGCTTGCCCAGCATGCTCAAAACCAGGACACAGGGTCAATCTCTGATAGCAAAAGAAAGAACAAATAAAAATTTCAGAGGACCTGTGAGTGTGAACTCCCCCAGCGGGCAGACACTCTCTGGGAGTAAAGAATCATGGGAGAATCTGGACTGGTCACAAGCACAGCCCTGATGTGGGTGGCTTCACCTACTGAGAACAAAAGTCTAATGTAAGACACGGGAATGCGTGCTTGTCACATCCTTCCTATTGGCACTTGAAGCCACTGTCCAGTCCCTTAATCCTCAAACACCCCCAGAGGGCGCTGGCCCGGCAGGGGACGGAGGCTGCAGACGCTTCCACAGCGGGGGAGACATGAAATCCTTTTGCCAGTTAGGAATCTCCTTGGTCCTCACACTGTTCTACGAGGGAGTGATGATTCCTACTCTAGGGCAAATTCATAGTGAAAATCATTTAGAAAATGTCTGTGGGCAACTGGCGACAAATTAAACACAAAAATTTACGGGAAGGTATAAGTTGAAGAAAATTTGTGGAAAGCTTCCCCCAAAGTAGGTAATATCCTCTTCCCTAGGGGACAGACTGTGCCTGTGCAGTTTGTCTGTCCAGGAACAGCAAGAGTGGGATGCTCTGTCCTAACATAAACGTGACACCCCAGAGAATCTTGTAGCATAAGTCCCTACACCCGGTGCAGTAGGCGCAGCCCTTGCAAAGAAACACACCTCACCATAGGAGAAATCACGAAGTGCTCTAATTCTTATTTTATTTTTAACTAAGGAAAGTGTCAAATACTTGTTTAATACTAATTTAGGAGTCAGTGGTTTTTCTTTTTCACTTGTTATCCAGTTATTTGAATATCAAAAACAATCAATGTCTCCCTTAAATAAAATTGAATGTCTTTTATGTGATTTTAAAAAAATAAGGCGAGATCTTTTATTTCAGACCAGGGCCTTGTGCTTCCTAGGCCTTGCATGCTCGGTCACTGAGCTCCAGCACCAGGACTTTCTTTCTTTTTTTTTATTTTATTTTGAGACAGAGTCTTGCTAAGTTGCCTGGACCAGAGGAGGTTTTTTTTTTTCAATGTCTTACACAATATTATCATGTAGAACTACTGTGCTTCATTGAAAATTGTATTTTCATGTGCCCAAAATCTCACTGTGATTTCTTATTAGAAAAGAAATCTCATAAGCTCAAGGACTCTGCTACCACTATTTTTTTTTAAATGTATTTAGTAGAGTCTAGAAGGTCTCATGACAGAGATCGGGTTCATAGTGATCCTCCTATTTATAGCCTCCCAAGCACTGGGATTACAGGTGCGCACCACCAAGTGCATGCCCCAGGGGCGGGGCCAGCATAGCATGCCGGGGATTTGAACCCGGGTCCCTGAGTCTGCCTAAGCAGGTGCTTTAATCTGCTGAGCTATCACTAATTTTATAAAGACATAGTTGTCGGTTTAGGGCAGTCTGATTAGCATTTTGTTAGGGAAATAACTTGAAACTGATGAAGTAGAAGGCGTCTTACAATGCCATTTAAATTCATCTCCTTCAGGTCCCCCAGAGGCTGTGCGGCCGGGTCCTGACGCTAACCTGCACTCTGCTAGTCCCTGAGATGGGATGCGTTTGCGCACAGCATCTGTAGAGGCCCCGCGGCCAAGGCGCAGGCGCGGTCCTGAGAACAGATTCAGCTGTGGGAGGCTCAACCGCCAGCCAGCACCGAGATGTTGCCCATGTGGAGTCTTACTTCCAGCCACTGTTTCTGAAAAAGTGTTTAGTATACACTAAAAGCGTAGTTCAATGCAGAATAAAGAACCAAGTCTTGTTTACCATTAAGTAATAACATACACAAAGATACCAAGCACACATATGTGCAGCGTCTACACAAATGCATGTGTGTACATGTAGATCATGCCTCTGTCTCTGTCTAGTGGGTCTTAGGAGGACTATTCTCTGTCCAGTTCTTTATGTTAGCATTTGTCTGAAATTGTCAAGTAAGCACGTTTTAGTTCATTCTTGTTTCTAATTCAGAAAAAAAGCACAATCTATCAAGAAAAAGCAATTTTAGAGGGATAGGAATTGGGGCCAGCCAGGCTGTCCAACCCATTTCCTCTAAAAATAACGAGCAGAAGGGCCGGCTGCCTGGCGGGCTGGTCCGCCACGTCGGCTCACGAAGTCTAGTTGCGGCGCAGCCTTCTACCCTGCGAGGGAAGCGCGGCCCTGGCCCGGGGTGGCTCCCGCCGGGGCGTCTGCCGCTGCCGCCCTGCTCGCGGCCGGGAGCGCCATATGCACGCCTGAATGCCTGTCCCGGCCTGCAGTCGCCAGTGGGGCCGGACGAGGACCCCGACGCCCCGCAATGGCGAGAGGGGGAGGCGTGAGCCGGCCTCAGGCGGCGCCCTGGCTGTCCCCTCTACGTGCAGCCAGCGCCACTCCCGAGCTGCAGGCCGTGTCCAGGACTGGAGCGGAGCGGCCGAGCCGGGAGGACTGTGGAGTGCGCCCCGGCGCTTCCCCGAGTAGCCGCAGCTCAGGCAGCTCCCGCTCCCCAAACCGGCCTCTCCGTGATGTGCTGCTCTCGCCCGCCCTCGCTTGACTGTAACTGAGGCCGTGTCTGGTCAGTGAGCTTTAGACTTGAGATGCCTGAGATTTTAGGGCCGCTCTGGGCAAGGGTACCGCCTCGCGAAGCGACACACAGCACGCAGGGACACAGGCGCTGCGGGCAGCGACACAGCTCGCGAACCTCACTTTCTGCCTGATTCTGGTTGCAAAATGCAGTGCAGGAGAAATCAGTCAGATTCAGGGGAGTTCTTGCCCACCTTGCAGGGACCTCACAGGGCAGTGGGTTCGGCTGTGGCCCAGCTGGGGGGTGGCGTTCACTCGTACCCGGTGGCCAGGCACTCTTCTCAGGCACCGATGCTGCACAAGCCAGCGCTCCTCTCCCACCTCTCTGAAGACCACGTCCTGCAGCCCGAGGACGCCTGTCTGTCAGAGGCCTTCGAGGTAGTCCAAGGGCTTCTTCCTGCCTGGACGCAGGTCTGTGCTTGTGGGGTTCTCCGCTGCTTCAAAGCCGCCCCAAGGGAGGTTTCAGGGGAGGGCATACCCACGCCCCCTCCCCTTCCTCCAAAGCGGTGGATGTGTGGGTGCGGGCTCTTAGCCGCCTGGGGCTGCGACCTTGATGCCAGCTCGAGGCTCACATGAGCAGTGAGCAGCGTCACAGCAGCTGAGGCCAAGGAGTCACTGTCACTGCAGCCAGCCCAGCCTACGATGTCCTGCAACCCACGCGCACTCACTTACGGTCCCACCGCAATATGTAGTCATGTCTTGGAATGAACAAAGAAAACTTTTTTCACACTGTGTTCTGACCACCTGACAACAGATCAGACTGTGTCTTCCTGCGCTCTTATCATTCCCCTTTGTGTCACTGAGGGTGGAAGCCGGCGCTGTCAGCAGGCACCTCTCCTGCACCCTAAACCGTGCCAGGCCGCTCAGGCCTGCAAGCTCTCCCAGTGCCGCCGCCTCACTCCTGGGCTTGGTGGCCGCAGGTCCTGGTGAGGCTCCCGCCTCCTGAATAACTAATTAAATGATTCTTAGGGTGATGAATTGTAACAAAATCAACCTGCTGAGTTAACTTTGTGACACCTTTCATTATGAGAGAATGTTTTTAAAGCCCACAAATAATTTCAGTAAGAAATGAAATATTATATCTTCAAAAGGTTACGATTTCTTCTTGCTATTGACAGCATATTTCTCCAGACTCTGCTCTGAAGTTGAGACTTTCATCATATTTTTCACTTCACTGGAGCTAAATAAAGCTGATCTTATTACAGAAAAGGAATTGCATTCTATTTTATGAAATATTTTTGCAATTCCAACTTGTAATAGAGACCAATCGAAAAACAGCAAGACAGGCTTATTAGAAAGAGAAACATGACTCCGTGTAATAGGTTGGCTATTTCAGGCTGCTTTATTTATTTATTATTATTATTAATTTTTTTTCACAACCGGAGATTGAACTCAGGCCCTTGCGCTTGCCAGGCAAGTGCTTATTCTACTGAGCCATCTCCCCGGCCCCTTCGGGCTCCTTTAGATCCCGCTACAGAAACAGCCACTTCCTAAATGTGTGGCGGCCTGGAAGCTCCGCAGCGTGGGGGGCTTCCAAGCGAGCCGCGTCCAGCTCCCCACAGCCACTTCCTAGCTGGGTCCATGAACATGTCAGGGTGGTGTGGGCAGATGCTGAGGGAGCAGTAAGCCTCAGAAGACAAATGAGCAGCCACCGCCGGGCCACAGATAAGAACAGTGCCTGGGAAGATGCTCAGGCCCCGGGTGACGCAGCCAGAGGGTCCTGGGCCTGGTCACGCCTATGTAGGGCCCAGGGAAGAGCGCACAGATATTCTGCCCGTGCACGCTGCGCAGCAGCCAGACTTTCCTGTGTGTCATTTCTTCTGGAGCTTTTTGATAAATCAAGTTTTTCTTGATTTCCACTGCATCCTGCCAAACTGCTGCCTTTCCAAAGCTCACTAGGTGAAATACAGAAGCCCAAGAGTAAGACAGTAGCTTTTCGGCAGGTTAATCTCTTAGCAAAGTAGAAGAGGGATCGTCTTCCTACTATGCTCTGCTAGGTGGTTCACGCTCGCTGGCCACTTCGTCCTTGCGCCTCACCGCACCACTAACGTATCTAACAGGGTCGCACTTGGCCTGATGTCTGCTCAGAACCTGCAGCCCTGCTCTTCCTGCTGGGGCCAGAGGGGCTGGGCAGGGCCACGCAGGGCCTCATGCCTGCCTTGCACCCCCAAAGCTCAGGTGGAGCATCCTCCAGTGTGGCGCTGGTCCTGCATTTCTGGGCAGCTCAGACAGCGCTGCCTCCCAGAGCCCTCATGGAGCAGCTGTGTGCTGGGACAACCTGGATGCTGCCTCATGGGAGTCTGGCATTCGGAGTTTGGAGGAGGGAAGGAATGGCCCTCAGTGCACCACACTCTGTGGAGAGATGCAGGAGGACCAGCATGCCTTGCACCTTACTGTCCTCCTAGCATCCCTCGCTTGCTCCCATGAGCAGCTGTTAGTGACAAGGTAGAAAGAAAGGAAGCTTCCTGCTCATCAGCACTGCCACACAAGATGGCCCAAGAACCACAGTGAGGACACATCCTTCCCATGTTGTGTTTCCTCGGTTGTCTCAAATGGGAGGACAGCACAGGGTGTCGGCACCACGTTTGCTAAGACGGGCTTGGCAGTGGATATTTAGTTGGCCTGAGTGTGCAGATTCGAGATGCAAAATGAGCTGGAGCCCTTAGAGATCGACTTAGTTCCGGCTGGGTATCTTGGGGTCAAACACTGCCTTGTGGGGAAAGGCCACTGCCCCGAAACTTGGCCAGCTGACATAAGTCATCAAAACGTTGCTTCTTCCTCCATGTTTCCTCAGTCTGGAATATTAACTAAGTGCAGCAAGACCAGCACTGTGTCTGAGACACACACCAACCTGCAGCTCCTGACTTAGGCTCTTTCTCTTAGAGGAAACCATGTTAATACATAACACAAGGAGAGGGTGTTATAGTCAAAACAATATAAAAAGACTTATTTTTAAGAATGAAGTAAAATTAAATATTTTATACATTTAAACAATATTTTAAGGGAGGTGACTTTAATGATGCACACTAGAGATAAAAGTGTTAAGAAAAAATGATTTCTGATTACACAGCACTTGAATCATCACACCTTAGAAACATTTTATGATCATTCAAACTAATCCACTGGCTATTTCAGTTTCAATTTAACTATTTCTCCAAAGTGTCATTATCCAAAATAGACAATGCAGTTAATTTTAAATGGTAGACAGTAAGACACAAATACCTAACTGTTGTCTTTCTGAAATGCCAGCGACAGGTCCATCCGTCCCCCTTTTCCTTCAGCACTTGAGGTTGGACCGGGACCTTCGCACCAAGCTGCATCTCCAGCCCGGTCTCATTTTTACTTTTGAGACAGGTTCTCACCAAGTCACTAAGTTTCCCAGGCTGGTCCACAGTTTGCAGTCCTCCTGCCTCGGCCTCCCAGAGCACTGAGATCACAGCCAAACAGCCGCTGTCCCTCCGCCTACAGCTCTCTTTGGCTTCCTGCCAGTGAGGAGGCACTGCCGGTCCTCTTCCCCATAAACATCTGGGGAGATCGCATGCATGAGTACAGCTCTCTCTCTCGCCTCCTCCTGCCCTTGTGTCTGAACTCGAACCCACAGAGGCCTCTCTGACTGCACACCAGTCTGGGCCAGCAGCAGACTGGCCACCTTTGCTCCCTGCCTTGGGGACTCAGTGGGGCTCTTCTCTGTCCCACCAGCCTCTCTCCCCCTATGCTCAACTGCTGGTGGCGCTACAGTCCCTGGGCTTGGGCAGGGTCTTTACCTGTGGACAGGCGTCCTGCTCCCCATCCCCACTCTGTCGGTGGGTGAGGCAGGGCTGAGGCCCCTTTCCAGTTCCACTGGCATTCCTGAGCCCTTCCAATTTGGAAAGAGACTAGTGGGACTAACAAGGCCTTCAGCACATGACCCTACCATAAGAGAGATTAGGATTCCCCCTAAAATCTTTAATGCAAGGATAATCCCAGGAACAGAGATGCAGGGAGGAACTAAGCCACCCTCACTCCTGGCCCCACCCTCCTTCTCCAAGAGAAGGACAAGGGACTCTCACCTAGCCAGCCCCAGCCTTGCCACCTGGCCACAATGCTCATCATTGCTGAGAGGCAGCTTCCTCCAGAGGCTCCATATGCACCCCTGCATGGGCTCAGTGGCTCCTCTCACCTGGTGGGTCTCTGCTAATCTGCAGCTCTGCTGCAGAATGCATGCATGCTGGTGCTTTGCCCAGCGATGCCAGTGCTTCCAGGGCTGACCTAGGGGTGAAGCTACTGCCCAGCCCTTCCACAAGATCACCAACGGTATGACTTAGGCTGCAACTGCCACTAGGAGGTAAGAAAACCAAAACAATCCACCACCTTAAAACTTGCCCCCTTTGTCCAATGAAGATTTCCTTGTCTTTGAACACACACAAAATAGGCCAATGACAAGGGACGCTGAGGAAGCTGCGTCCTGGGCAGTGTGCTGCCAGCCCAGGCTACTGCAGGAGCCTGCGGAACAACAGAATGAAGGAGGCAGACCTTGCGAAGTGGGCGGCAGGGGAGGGAGGACACACCTCCCGCCGCCCTATGTCACCTTTGCAGCTGAAGGGCACACAGAGCGCGCAGGACCCTGAGAAAATGATCTCCTTTCCTACCCCAGGTTGCAACTGGGCCAAGCGCAGGGGTTATTCCCAGATGGAACAAAACCACGGTACACATCCCAAAGATAGCCGCCCCCGCCCCCCCCCAGCACGCGCTCCTGCAGCGTGACCCCCTGCTGGCACCGCCTTTCATCTCCTGGCGCTTACCACTTACCCGAGAGCATTCGAGGCTGCGTCTCTGCGCAGCCAATCAGTTCTATTACCAGGCTCCTCGACCTGATCGCCTCATTGTGAGAAAGCTCTTCTGCCCCTAACTTTGCCCACTGCTGACCGATTTCATACGTGAGGTGCCCTAAGTGAAGAAGTCCGGACTCTAAGAGACACGGTTTCACAAAAGAAAGGCGCACTGCTCTGAAACTCCAGGAATGGTCCTCGGCATCACTAATCATCGGAGAAATGCAATAGAGCACCATCCACACACACCACGCTGGGGAAAACGACAGGAACTGGGCTCTCAGCACTCTCAGCCTGGCGCGACACATTGGCAACCGTGCGCTAAGCAGATGCTGCCCCTTCAGAGCGGGGCGTGGCCGCGAGAGCTCAGGGCCTAAGCGCAGCCCTCCTTTCGGCCTGCTCAGTACAGAATTGCTTCTTTAAAAGTCAAGCAAAACTAGAAATGCATGGAAGAGTTTATTGCACAAACACCCTGCAAACACGAAACACAAGCCCTGTGAACAGAACCTGCAGGTGACGCTGAGCGCCCCTCCCAGGGTCCCGGTGTAGCGCAGGCAGGGTGCCGCGCAGGACGTGAGTCCGAGTCACCGAGTCCGCTGTAGTCAGAGCTGCTGGACACATAGGAGATGAAGGGCAGAGACCAGGGAGAAAAGGTTTCGGAACACAACCAAGTTAGGGTAAGAGGGCTAGGGAAGATTTATTTAATGACCTTGGACACTCTTACGACATTTTTATAACTTAAAATAAAGCTTTGTGGGATAAGGAGGATCATTCCCCCTCCCCCAGGACAGCAGGGTTCGGGTCCTAGACAGTGGGGCGGGGAGGGGCCAGCCTAGTGCCCGAACACTGCCACACACCTCCCTTTTTAGGCAGAAACATAGATTGAGAGTTATCTTCAATCTAATGAACTCCAAGCATCAGCAAAGCAACGCACTCTCTCTTTGGAATGCCAGAGAGCAGGGATATTTCCCAACAGTCGTTAGTTCCTAAAACAATAAATAAATCTGTTTGTTTAGAGTCCGTAATGGAACTTGCCTGGCTAGGTTTCCTTACCAGATTCCCCTTGCAGATAAGGCCATTTCACAGCATCAGTGCTGTCCTTTCGCTGCCTGGAGACACAGATGCTGCGTCAAAGTGAACCTCTGCTCCTGTGTACCCCAGATCTGGTCAAGGAGCTCTGAGATAAAGACAGCCCTCTCGAATCATACCAGGGACGAGGCGGTTAGCCACAACAGTCAATGCGATCGACCTGAGAGACGCCTACGTGCTGAGTGTGTCTGGGTGGGTCGCTTGGGACCTTGGACACCCCTTTCATCTGGCTCTTCCCCACCATTTCCTGGCTGCCACCAGGTGAAGAGCCTCTGTCAGCCACCCGCCACTGTGCAGCTTCTGCCTGCAGAGCGACCGTGCAGTGCTCCAGCTAACCATGGACTGAGGCCTCCTAAACCATCAGCCAAAATAAGCCTCTCCTCCTTAGTTGTGTTTATTCTACTTCTGTCCCAGCAACAGAAGAGAGATGAACACAAAAGACTTTATGGGAGGGACTATGCTATAGTAACTAAGAATAGAATGTATCAATAAATCAGGAAATGCATGCCCATTTCCTACGAGCAGCTAGGTAACTCTGGTGTTTGACTGCTTCAGTGGTTTAAGACTGTGAATATGAATAATGCCTGGGAAATAAAAGTTGGCTTTTCTATGATGGGTCAGCCTCGGGGATGTTTCTTACCAAATGTTTTAAGTCAAAGAGAGACTTGGAGAGTGGTTGCTGAGCTGCAGTCTTAACCAGCGTGTCTAGGGTATGGTGGGCACCTCTGCTGGACAAAGGGCCTAGGAAGAAGCATGAGATAAACAGGGCAATCGCCACCTGGAGCCATGAAGCGAGACACTGCTGGAGACCAGTCTGAGATGGCGTGGTCTTGAGAGGCCAAGGGAGCTGGAACCCTGCTAGCCACACAGGCAGGGCTAGAGCTTGTCCTGTGGGAGCCTGAGGCCAGGGAGCTCCTGCCAACCCCACACTGGTTCCAGTAAATGTTATGCAGCTTACTTTTTTGTAAGCCCGTTGCTCTGGTTTGGAGGTTGCGTGGTCCCCAAATGTCCACACAAGAAAGTCTAGCCCCCAGAGGGTGCCCTGGAATGCCCTGGACCTCCCAGAGTGGGGTCTCGGGGAAGGTCCACGCTCATGGGTCCCATGCCCTTGAAGGGTGGTAGGGCCGCCGTGTCCCACCTAAAATTAAACCAAAGTCATTGTTACCCAGAACTCTGATTCTACAATCAATAATTTCCAAAATAAAAGTTGAAGCACTGAGCGCACTCTCTGTGGTGAAGTCATTTGTTTCAGGGATTTCCCATACAAGAGAACAGCTGAGACCTTGCTGAGCCAAGTGGTAGACCAGAAGGTGCCTTCTTGAGTACTGTTGTCTAAATCCATGAAAAGACATATTCCTAAAAGAGCCCAATAATTATTACACATATTTTTTAGCTGAACATAGGAAGACACATAGATTTTGGGGGAGCGTCCTGTTTTAATTAAGAAGCTCTGCTGCTTCGCTCCCTTGCTTCACACTGAGTGATGGATGTGGCAATTCTCATTCTATTGTTCTTCTCTTCGCAAATGTTAGGTACAAAGAGATTGTAACATCCTCTCCAAATTCAAAGGGGAATTGTTTCATGGGACATGAAATCTAGTGCATTCAGCTCACTTATCTGCTGCTTCCTGTGTAGACTTCAAGCCCTTCAGGGTATTTCTGGGGTACAGGTTTTATTTGAAGCATTTGAGCAACTTCTAGTAGGTATGAACCTTTTGTAGTCAGCTTTATACTACCTTGTAAAAAAAAATGAAGTTGGGAAAACTTCATAAAGCATTTCTTCAAAGACTGAGCTGTGTCTCATTGAAATCAGGTGTTATTTTCCTTCTAGGTTCTGTTGCAGACACACGTAGCAAGTTCTCCCATGATACCCATCTGCACAACATGGAGTTGACTAACACCAGGGTCCTTGTCTTCAAGCAAGTCCAATAACCCAAACTTACCACCAGCTCTGGAAATAATAGCAGTGGGCCAGAGGGTCCTCAAGGAATTCACTGCCATTCTTAGTTAAGGAAAAACACAAAATTAAAAAATAAAATAAAATTATAGTGCAGTGTAATAAATACAATGATTAAGTCCATAGACAAGAGCCAAAGGATGGGCAGTAACCTCGATGGTGAGGAGAGGCGCCCCTCAAGAGAGTGCGGCGGAGCAAGAACAGGCATCACCTCGGCAGAGCAGAGGAGCACAGCGGGGTTCCCTGCTGTGCAGCAGCCACTCTGGGGTGAGCAAGCAGAGCTGAACAGGAGGGACCCGGCCAATTCGCGGCCCACAGCACCAAGTGCTGGGCTCCACCCGGCAGGCTGAGCCACAGGAAGGCGGGACATTGAAGTGCCCGTGGCCACCAGTGCTCCTTGGCCTCTGCCTTGCTCAGAGCCGGGCCAAGCACAGGGCAGCGGTGGGGCTGCCCCGCAGAGCAGCTGCGAGCTCTGTGCGCACGGCTTTACAGCCGGGGTGTGGGCCGTGAGGTATCCTTTCTCTTCCCTGCCAGTCAGGTCCAGCACATTTCCCCAAGAGGCCCAGGAGAAGCAGCTGAATAGTCTCGACTAAGCGTGAGCCTCCAAGTCCATTTCCTGTGTGCGTACACTGCTGACTTTTGAGCATTTCTAAAGCACGGGCTTGCAGAACTGTACCTGCCTAATTATGGCTCTGACTCCACCTCTCTCGACTCGGTTTCCTCAGAAGGATGCTGAAGTAGACTCCGGTGTCCCTTTGTTCAGTGCACACCAAGCCCCGAGGCGTCCCACGACGGCTGTGACCACACAGCTGTGCAGGATTCAAGAGTCACCGTGTCTTTTTCTAAGGAGACGCTGAATGAGTGGGATGCTTGCAGGCTACTTTTTTGAAAATGTCTTAAATGAAAGAATTTTCCAAATGTCTTAGTTAGAGGAAATGTGAATTATTAATAAATACAACTTGCTGCTGGAGGACTCTACAGCTGTCACTGCAATCTGGGGAGGGTGGTGTGGCAGTCAGCATCACCCCACTGTGACAAAACACTGCACACAGGTCCTGTGGGAGCCTCTTCAGAGTGCCGCTGGTGGTGCTCATGGCCGTGGCCCATGCTGGGCTGGAGAAGGCCATCCATCCTGGCACAAAGAGTGAAGGGTCCAGACTCAGACCAGAGCAGAGGAGACAGTGGGCCCAGGGAGCCTGCAGGGCATACAGCGTCTGCCCGGATGCCATATGTGTGCTCCTGCATGCCCAGCATCCTCAAAGCGTGGTTGGACAGGGCACTCCTAGCCTACGACTCCTCCCCTCAGCACCCACAGGCTCTGTGAGGCTCTGGAGAGTGACCCGAGCACATCCCCAGGCACCCCAGGCATGTTCCCCCCTTGCCATGCTCTGGAGGCCCCTCTCAGATGACTCCTCCAAGGTGGCCCAGGTGGGAGGCAGGAGCGGACTCCACTGGCCAGGGACAGGGAGGTGACAGTCTGAGAAGACGGATGTGGACTGATTCTCCTTGCAGCAAAATGAGAAGACAAAACTGAATCCTTTCAATCTCAAAAATCTATCTGCAGTGGGAAAATATGGAGAAAACCAATCTTGACAGCTTGATGTTGGAAAACTGGAGTCAGAGAACAGGTTGGAGTCCCAGGTCTGCTGTCTCCTTCACTGGTGAGCCTTAGCAAGCAGCTTCAGCTCACTGGGACTTTGCTTGCTTACCTAAAAAATGGGCACAGCAATAATTCCTGCTTGATGCATCTCGCTTATTTTCAGTTTCACATAAAATCACGTACAAATCCTAGCCTTTGTGTGCAGCACATTCGATGTCCCAGGCTCAGAGCTGGTCTTCACATCACCTCTCTCCATTCCTGCGCATCCTTGGGCTTTGGCGATACTAACCCTGAAGTTCAGGTGAAGAACAGTAGCCAGCCCTGACCCTCACACATGCGGCACGCCTAGCTCATTTCTTCTCACCCTCCACGCACTGAGCTGTGGGCCGGAAATCCCAGCCCACGGCCGAGTCGCAGGCTGCCATCTGCAAAGGCCCTGTGCAGTGAGCGCACAGCAGGGCTGCCCAGCTTCCTGCACTGTAACCTCGCCCCTGAGGAGGCCCTCGAGAGAGGAGACTCCGTCCGCTCTGGGTGCAGAGGGCTCCTGCCTGGTCATGTGACGTGGGGCCCGGCAGAGCTATTCCCCACACAGCAGCCAGGACACACAGAGAAAGGGTCCAGGCACCTCTGAGGACTTCCTTCCCCAGGCCCCGCCCCTGAAGTCCCTGCCCAAGTGTTCACACAGGGAGGACACTGCCCACCCAACCGCGGCACTCCTGAACCCACACAGGCAGCACACCTAGCTCATTTCTTGTTTCCATGGGGACAGGACAGGCAGGGACAGGGCTGCAAGGATAAGACTAACCCTGCCTTCCCTGTGCCCTGAGGTTTTGGCCACTGTCCCCACCTCAGTGACAATATGCTGCTACTGCTATTTTGAATAGGGTTTGATTTGAGACTTAAGTTAAATTTTATTTGGCAACGAGCAAGCAGAGCACAAAGAAGTTCAGTTTAGTCCGGCCACGAACGTGCTGACTCACTTCCCAAGGGACAAGTGTCCGCAGATCCCTGGTTCACAGACTTCTTGAAATACCTGTGCCGGTTACGTATTGGCTCTAAGTACTGGAACGGCCTCCACTATAACAGCTTACAGCCACTGATTGAGTCTCAGCTCCACAAAAAAGATATTCCACCTGCCACTCACTTCCCATAAATTAATTGGTCTCAGATTCAACTAAGGTATCTGGGAAGACAAATAAATGATGCCAATGTCAAAGAAAAAGGAAAAATTACCAAGCCGTGTAAGGCTGCTGCAGCCTTCTGGTAGAGTCTCACTCTCTCATCCATCAGTAGCCCCAGGAGCTCACTTCAGGGGCAAGCCCCCAGGGCCTAGGGGTTGGGGAGACCCCTACATGTGCCAGCCCTGGATCCTCCTCCCAGAAGGTCACAGTCACTCAGACCAAGGAGGACACTCCGGTAAATCCCAGACAAGGAATTGGCTGTGAGTCCTTCTCTGTGTGCAGGTCTGGGGAGAGGCGGAATGCTGAGATACGCCAGGTTTCTGTGGGAGATAGCTGTGCAGCCGTGGCTCTGGCCTTGAGGCACAGACACCCACCAGGGTAGAAGCTGGGCTCTGGCCGGACCTGGAGCCTTCCTCTGCCCAGGCAGCATATATCCTGGACACAGATGCAAGCCTTCTTAGCTCAGATGCTGCTGAGGTAGGACACAGCGAGGAGTCCAGGCTGCTTTCTGAAGCGCGTTTCCTCTCTGGTTGCAAGCATTCCCGCTCTCCTCCCCTTCTCTCCCCACTTCTCTTCTCCTCCTCTCCTCTACCCCTCTCCTTTCCCCTCTCCTCTCCCCTCAGCCCCTCCCCTGCTCTCCTGTCCTCTCTTTTCCTCTCCCATCCTCCCTCCCTACCCCTTCCTTCTCCCTTTCCCATCCCTCCCCTCTCTTCTGCTCTTCTTTCCCCTCCACCCTCTCCCCTCCTCTCATCCCCCCTCCTTTCCCTTCCTCTCCTCTCCCTGCCCCTCTTCTTTGTTGTCCCCTCTTCTCTCCCCCTTCTTCATGTCCCTCCTCTCTCTTGAGACAGCTCCTGCTATGCTACCTAAGCCAGCCCTGAGCTCTGGCCTCAGTCTCCTGGGTGACAGAGGTGACAGGTACACACAAATCCCAACACCCTTCCCAGTGGGCAATGAAGTCTGTGATGGGAGACAATGGAGCACGTGGAATTCCACCAATTCTGACATCCCTAGTTAATTCATGTAAAGACAAAGCTTTCACACAGCGTTGGACTTCCAGAATGTCTGTATTTTGCCTTTGAAAATACCAGTATAACCAAATAAAATTATTTCTTAAAGACATTCCTTCATATCTACCAGTGTATGAAGACTTTTTTTGTTTTTATGTGTTTAGTACAGGGTCTACAGGGTCTCACTGCACAGATTGGATTTGTAGTGATCCTCCTGTTTTCAGCCTCCCAAGAGCTGCGATTACAGGCGTGAGCCACCACATCCAGTCTCAATCGCTATCTCAGCATACCCCAGGGGTGGGGCTGGCATAGCACAGGGATCAAACCCCGATCCTTGCATCTGCCTAAGCAGGTGCTTTAATCTGCTGAGCTATCTAGCTGGCCCTATGAGGACTTCTTGACACACGCATTGAAGATATACTTTGAATTCCAGTGTGAAGCATACACTGACATGCAGCAGATAAAGTACACAGCGCACAAGTATCCTGAAGTACGTTCACCATCTCCCACTCACCTCCCACAGCTCCTAAGCTCTTCTCCCCTTCCTACAAAGAACTCTGTGTTGTGGGGAGACAGCTGGACCCCAATCCACAACGCAGCACTGAGAAGAGACTGGAGAGGCTGCAGAGAAAATCCAGGGGTCTGGGAGGTGAGGGTCTGCACAGGAGAAGCTGACTTCCCGGGTGCTTCGAGGCCGGGGCTCCTCCACCCCCACCCCTCCTTCCGCCCGGGCCCTGGCTGCCCCTGGCTCTGCTTGGTCGGTGTGTGGTCGGTTCGCTGTGCATCAGAGTCACCCTGGGACTAACTCCACATCTGTCAGCTTTCAAGGCGCCTGACACAATATTCAGTGTCATAACGGACAGCAGGAAAGGCTTGCTCTGGCGCACATTTTAGGGGGCTCGGGCTGCAGTCGGCTGGCTCCTGGGCAGAAACACCACGATGCACAAGACGTGGGAGAGCGAAGCTGCTCAGTCCACCGCAGCCCGGGAGTAGCCGTGTCTCAGATGCAGGGCCGCGCTGCCGGACACCCCAGGAGCTCTCTGCTCTGCTTGGCGTTTCCCAGCCCATGAGGTGGATTAACAATCACTCCCCAAAGTTCAGCTCCTCCAAAGCGCGACAGCGCCTGCGCATCGCCTGCCTCTGACTGCTGAGACCTTCCACAGAGGCCTGCGCGGGTCTGGACGCCTGCATACTTGGACCTCGGGTCTGTGGTGGCCTTTGTCACCGTCCGCGTTGCAAATTCCTGCTGGTCTTCGAAGCCACTCAAGCAGAAGTGGTGTCTCCCACAGGTGCTGCCGATCCCCACAGGTCCCTTCTCGGTGCTTCTCCGTGAGGTGCTGTCAGCCGGCCACCCCAGCTCCCCGGGACCTGCTCCCCGAGCGCGCCCCGCTCACGCGCAGCCCCTGTTCTCTGTCACTAGGTGATGCGGTTCCGAAGGGAAGGACGACGCTTGCCTCTACCTCCCACGCTTAGCACAGGGCCTGCTACATGCAAGACTGTCCCCAGCGCTGCCAAAGCCTGAGTGGCGGGAGACCCAGCCGGGGTGGCGGGCAGGCCTGGGCGGTGCTAGGCTGACGTGCACCAGGAGCCCGACGGGAAGGGTGGCTGCTGGAGCGGGCAGAGCGCTTCTGAGCAGGTGACGCGGCTCACAAGGAAGGCCAGCTGGCTGGAGGGAAAGCCACGCTGGAGCCGGGGTGCTCGCTGCAGCCTCCAGGGCCTGCCGGCTCCCAGCCCGCTTGAAACCTAAGGCGAGGTCAGAAGAGCGGCGGGAGCCTTGGGGGCGCCTCGGAGCCTGCCGCGGAGCACCCCGCTTTTGTCCCTGGCTGGGCCCCGCTCTGGTCCTTCCGTGCTTCCCTGGGGATTTGCTAAGGTCTCTGCAGACGCCCGCCCTTCGCTACACCTGCGGCATCTACAGCGCTGCCTGGCGCACTGGTGGGCTTTGGGGAAGCGCGGCTCAGAGGACCAGAGCGCTCGGTGAGGTCCGCGGTGAAGGCTGACCGGCAGCTAGTGCTGTCCCCATGCAGTCAGCGAAGGGGCAGGGAGCTTGGTGCTCTCCGTGGACGCTTAGGACAGAGCGAAGTGCCAGTACTAGACATCTTCCCACCGGGGGATTCTGGCAACGGCTTTGAGGCACTCCCGAATACTTGACCTTTTAATAAACCTCTTATATTTTCATAATTTGCTGATAAACATATTTCAATAACCAATATGATAACTTCTACCCCTATAACCTGCATCAAGTCTTGCAAATTTTAATTATAGTATTTATTGTTTTTTAAACTTTAATTAATATTCTTATAAAAACAGAATATCTCACTTTAAATCCTTTTCACAAATCTCATAATTCTTTCTGAAATCAGAAATAGCAACAATTAAATCTTAATTTTTGTCCCTAGGCCAAAATGAATAAAATTTAAACTAGGCCTATCTATTGAATTTGATAACACGTATCTACCCCAGAGTTGCTTGGGTTCTCCTTTATAAAATGTTGTTAAGTTTTAGGTATGGGCTTGAGCAGCGTAACAGCATGGATCGTGTCCAGGCTTCAGGACACCTGAGAGTAAGCGATGCGCAACACAGCAAGGTTAGATTTTAGCCTTTAATATCATATAACCCTGAATTTCTAACATTCTGTCCTGTACAGATTCTAGAGTAATTTATGTGACCACATAAACATTCTCTGTGATAATAAAATATATTTAAATACTTTTAGAATTGTGTTGTGCTCCTGTCTGCCCCATCACTATTTTGTTCTTCACCAAAGCAGCTGTCTTCTTCATTAATATTTATTTATTTATTTATTTATTTATTTATTTATTTATTTTTGCGGTACTGGGGATTGAACT
>NDGN011412556.1:0-12632 GCA_002564285.1 Tympanoctomys barrerae
TTGAACTCAGGACCCTGTGCTTGCCAGGCAAGCGCTTATTCCACTGAGCCATCTCCCCGGCAAATATATAAATTTTCTAAGTCCTTGGCTTTGCAGAATGGGCTATTTTTTTTTTTTTAACTTTGAGACAAGCAACAGAGTCGCTATTGTTGTTATTAACATGAGATGCTCGGCTAGCACCAGAGCACTTCTGCGTTGCCCGTTACCTAGAGAGAAAAGCAAGCTCAGGCTTGTAGAGTCACAGCTGCTCTTCTCCATCAACTCGGAACTATTTGTTTAATATGACTTGTTCTCTTTTTTCTTTATAAATCAAAATAACATGTTCCATTAAAATTTATTTGTTGTGTTGACTTATTCCCTTCTTAGCAAGAGAATTAGAAATTAATCCTTCAATCTGTTAAAAATTACCTTTTGAATTGTTTTAGAAAATTATTCAATCATGCTATCTCCAGAAGAGTTCTGATTTTATCATATGTTTATGGGTTACACTGTAGTATTTAATCATAAAAGTTGGCAGAGATAGATAATTCATTCTGTATTTGTATAACATTAATTCTGATGGAATTAATGTCAGATTTGGTTTATTAACATTAGTTTTTTTTTCAGCATAGTGTACCTTTTACTTTTACATTTGTATTCTAAAAATCCTTGTCACTGTATATTTTATTTAACTATTTGGAATGAAGGAATGGGTTGGTATATAAGCTAAGCTCTGAAGTGCAGGTTTAAAATCTTAGTTTCTAGGGTCTGGGGTGACAGATGGTGGGACAGTTTCATGGGCGGAATGTGACATTCAAGGGCAGGGGAAATGGAATTCCCTTTTGCCATTTATTTGCAAATTGTGTGACTGCAGGAACCACTGCCCTCCGAGCCCTCCCTCCGCCAGGAGCACCCGCAAGTGTACCCTACCAGCTTTTAAACTGTTACAAATTTGCACACTTAATTTGACACATGGATGGGAATTTTTAGACAATAAATATGAAAACATGATCAGGCTCACTGACCTTATTTGTGTGAGATGGAACTAAAACTCCATTTTCTAATATCAAAAATGATGTTGAAGCAGATTGTTTCTGTGGCCGTTATGGGTTTTAAGAGACAACGCTCTACAAGATACTTTGAGGGCTTATTTTCAAAGTAACAAGGTCGTACGTGGGACTACACACCATCCTGAGTTTCTGCTGTGGGAAGAGCATTCTCTCTTCTTTGTCCTGGTCTTTTAGCCAACGTTTGTAACATTATTTCTGAGTATAACCATCTCGTTTATTAATATGCATTCTAGTTTTTATATTTTTGTAATTAAAATCCAGAGAAAATAAGGTTTCCTAGTCTTCACACCTTTTAAGTAGAATTCCGAATGTCATTCTATTACTATGTTTAAAACACAGTGAAACACCCTTATTTCAAGTGTAAGATCCAAAGTGATTTTTAAAAGGATACCCTATTCCATGGGAGAGCTAGTAGCTGGGCGGCTCGTCTCCAGCCCATCGCTGGCATCCCTCAGGAGGGAGCGGGCCATTGCACGTCTAGATCCTGAGCAATTTGCTATTCTGACTTCTGGAAAATTGTATATCACTGTCACCATTTCTAACCATTTTGAAGGATGCACTTCAATGGCATTAACTGTATTCCTAATGGCTATGATCACTGTATTCCAGATCTTTTCTATGCCAAACTGAAGCTTGTAGCAGATCCCTAGATTTTTATTTTCTTTCATTCAGGATCTGACAACTAGGCACTGGATTTCTTTTTCCACAGATGGGCCTGTGTTGTTTCTTTCATGAAAATCAAACCATGTAACATTGCACCTTTGCGTCTTGTTTCTTCCTTGGCATTTAAAAAATGTTTATCTATGTTGTCGTATGTATTTTATATCTTTTTAAATCTAAATCACCTTGGATAGTATGAATCCCCTACGTTTGTTCATCCCTCGTCTGTTGATGTATGTTTGGGTTAGTTTTCCCCTTTGCTTGTACAAATAGAGCTGCAGCACACATTCCTGCATGAGAATTAGCTTGGACACCTATTGCATTTCCACTTCTTCTGGAAATATACCTAGGAGCGGAATTGTTAGCTATGTAATAATTCTGCATTTAAATTATTGAGGAATTGCCCAATTATTTTCATGTTATATGCTTTCATCGTTTGATTTCTGTTGTGTGCCTATTTTACTGTCATCCAGACCTATGATATATTACTCTTTTGAGAGCTATTCAGGTACAATATGGGGACCGGTTCGATATGTTTATGGTAGGGAGGAGGGGAGTAGTGGGAAGGAGAGGCGGAGAGGCCCCAGGGCACTAATCTGATGCACATAGAAGAGCCTGCAGGCCAAGAACAGCAGTGGGTCCGTCACAGAGCATTAGAGAAAGGTGAAAGAAAGCGTGGCGGTACCACCCCTGATGAAGACAGTTTTTTCCTGAAATATGTTCTCCAAGCAGTGGTGTGACTTTGTGATTCTCTCACACCTCTCATCACAGGCCATTGGCTCTTTCTAGAGCACAGAACACGACATGCAGGCTCAAATCCTATATGCCGTCTACACATCCTAAGCTGTTGGCGACCTCAGTGGTGGAGCTGGTGTATGTAATTCTCGCTTCACAGTGTTCATGGAGTCATTTGTGGTTGTTTCTCTTTTAATATTCAGACTGAGAGATGCCTCGTGCTTTGTTGCAGAGAGGCTTGGGCCTTGTGTGACTGACAACTCCAGCCGTTATTTTGGTCCAGTCATTGGTGGTGCCCCCCCCACCCCCTTTTGGCAAAAGACAGATGAGTTGCACCACTGGAAGTTTCATTGTGAGGTCCTGGATGTGTGACTGTAACAGTGAGGCACTGCCTGCCTGCTCCAGAGTGGACGTGTCGCGAGGCAGTTGCTGTGCTCTGTGCCTGTGTCATGGGACAGCTAAGTGCACAGGGTGTCACTTCCTAGGCCTTGCTGGACAGGATGGGTGCTGCCCCAGGGTGCGCTTCCTGGCTTTCTGATTGTGTATGTTACGGGATCGAGAGCTTAGTATTAGCTATCCCAGAGAGCTAGGCGAAGCCTGCTCTGTGGTCTTCAGATACAAAACGCGGTGTAGCCTTTGTCTGGGCATCTCTGAATGTAAGTGATTTTTTAAGAGAAAAAAAAAATTCTTAATTATTCAGGTATCCAAATCTTACAGTGCTCTTGCCTAAGCTTGCAAGTAGCTAGAATTACAGGCATGTGCCACCACCCTTGGTCCTTAATGCTTTTAAAATTTCTGTGGCCTTCTATTTATTTATAACTAGCAAGTTTTTAAATTTCACTAGGGTCTATTTTGCTACAAAGTAGATTCTTCATCTAAACATTTTCATAAAATATTTTGCTTTAAGCTTACTTATAACTGAAAATGCTGATGACTTTTCATAATTGTGTCTGTGTGCTACTCATTTCCATTAGAATTCTATACTCAGGTTCTACTTTAAAAGAAATACAAAACTGAAAATTTGGGAGTATTTTTACTAAAAGAATGAATTTATAAGGTGCTTTATATTTTCATTTCCAAATATATTTTTCCCTAAATTTCTCTTGTCTTTTTTTTTTTTTTTTTTGGCAGAACTGGGGATTGAATTTAGGCCTTTCCGCTTGCCAAGCAAGCGCTTATTCTACTGAGCTATCTCTCTGGCCCCTTTTCACGATCTTATATGCTAAAAATACATTGATTCAGGATACTAGTATAAAATCATAATATATACTTTCCATGGAGTATGTATTTGTTATGAAAATTACATGCAGTTATCAAGAAAGTACAGCAAATACTTGGTATTTGATAATTATATGGTAAATATAGTAATCATGTGGTAAATTTGATTGTTTTTATTAGCAAAATAGGATTGCTCACTGACAAATGGGGAGAAATCCTCATTGAAGTGCACCTTGGCATGTGCTGTAATGAAAAATGTCTGTCTGCTGGATGCGCTTGAGATGTTTAGATGAAGTTCACAGTGGTTGCGGACTCGGCTCTACAATATAACATAATTGTTCATTGTTTTTAACCTTGGGCTGTCACGTCTCAGACCACCTCAGTTTCTGGCTTCCTGGTCCCCAAGTCATTCTAGCAGTAAGCAGATAATTATGAAAAGATGCTACAGCAAAGGAAGGCTTAGAACTCAGCCCCCAGGGCAGTTCCTTGTGCGTTGCTGCCCTGGGCTAGCAGGGTCGCCTGGGATTTCGAGCACCCAAGGCGAACACCACATCCAGGGCACGCGGGCACAGCCGGCCTTCTCTCTGGACTCTGCAATCACGCAGGGTGAGTGCTCTGGGGTTTTATTTAGAAGAAGGGCTCTAAGTGATGCAGTTTCAAAAGGGTAATGGATGTAAAATATAAAAAGAACAACCTAAGGCCAATACAGACACAGACTTAAAGGTATATTTAAGCTAACATGTTCAGTTCAGGACAGGGATATAGCTCAGGGGCACAGCACTCGCCTGGCAAGCACAAGGTCCTGAGTTCAATTCCTGTATATACATACATGCATACATACATATATACATACATACAATGTTCATTTGGGAAGATTTTTTTTTTTTTTTCTAACTCAGGTGGGTATGTTGTGACATGTGGAGGTCGGAATTGAACTGCAGTCCTAAAGTCCTGACTGGGTTTGCCCAGGCAGGTGCTTACACAACGGAGCTAACCAGCAAGCCCCCCACCACCACCCCAAAGTGTTCATTTGGAAAGGCTTTCTGAAGGAAGTTTCTTTTGAACCAGCATGACAGTCTGAAAGAGACGCAAAAAGTCATACGATTCACTAAATTTGGATAAAAGCTATCATATTTAATAATTTTTTGCAAACAGAAATCTAGACTTCTGTGTAAAATAGTTTGGCATTGAAAGAGTGGAGCTAGTCCAGGCGTGGTGACACAGGCCTGTCATCCCAGCACTAGGGGTGCAGAAATCAAGAGGATCACTAGGAGTCCGAGCTGCTTGGTGAGAGCCTGCAAAAGATAAAATAAAATAATAAATAAATATTAAAAAAATTTTTAAAAGTCTTAAAAAGAAAGAGTGAAACTAACAGTATTTTGAGAAAATATTCTATGGCTCAAAACCAGCAAGCAGACAGCCCCCATGTGGTCTCCTGAGTCCCACCTCGGGCCTGTCAGCATGTTACGGAGGCTGGCTGTTCCTATGCAATACCACGTCTTCCTTTATTTTCCTGATTTAGAAAAGGTTTTGTTTTGTTTTGTTTTTGTTTTTTCCCCTCTTGGTCCCAGATTGCACTTGTCTCTTTTTTCCCCCACTCAGGAAAATGTCCATTAGAAAAATGACTTAATGAATCCTGTATACACCATGTTCCCAAAGGCTCTAAACTGATGATTTGAAGTAGTGGAAAAATACAGGGGCTATAGCTAGCAAAATATAATACTTGTGGAACTCGGGAGCTTAAATGGAGGCTGAAAGTTTAGATTTCAAAAGTACAGCATAGCGGGCAGGTATTTATTTTATTAAATATGTATTATGAACCAAGTGTTGTAGAAGATTGGAAGGTAAGATGAGCATTTTCTGAATTCCTGCTGTGTGCCAGCTTAGCCCAGGAGGTGTGCTTAAGCCACCGGGTGTTTTTGTTTTGTTTTGTTTGGCAGAACCGGGGATTGAACTCAGTCCCTTGCACTTGCCAGGCTTATTCTACTGAGCCCTCTCCCCAACCCTGCCATGTGGTTTTGTCAAGCCCTACAACAAACCAATGAATCTTGTGGTTGTTTTTCCCCAGTGGCCAAGCTCAGCCTGGGAAGAGGGCCTGAGCTCACATAGTGGAACTGTCATAGGTCCACAACGCGGATACTGGAACCCAAAGTCTGATTTTTTTTTTTTTTTTTGCCCTTTAGTATTTCCTTATATTAAGGAAATTTGCCTTTTAGGCCAGGTAATTAAATTTTAATCATCATAGTTTATCCATTGGTATTATCCTAAAGTAAAGGAAGTAAAATACCTGCGGTGGTAGATTTAATGCTGGGCACGGTCGCATGCAGGCCTGTAATCCCAGCAACTGGGAGGCTGGGGCAGGAGGACCGCTGTGAGTTTGACTCCAGCCTAGGCCACATGATGAGTGGTAGTCCAGCCTGAGCTGCATAGTAGAGATCATATCTTTAAAAAAAAAAGAGATTTAGCAAAAAAAGAATTCTGCTCTGCAATTGCTTTAGCAGCACGTAGTTCTAAAGTTAGAATGATAAGAGTGATGCACAGACGCGTACCGTGACCCGTGCCAGGGTGCTGCGCAGCCTCCTGGAGTGCCCCGCAGTCCCACAAATCCCCTCTGATGAATGTGATTATTATCTACATCTATCATGCACCCATGAAATTAATTTTAAGATTTCAGTTCTTAGACTTTATGGCTACACTACAAGAATCAGCAGCAAGCTGGATTCCTAAAGACAGCTCAGATCTCACTGATTCAGAGTCCAGAATTACCAGGAAAGTTAGCAAGGAAATACATTTTCTCTGAAGTGCCGTACCAAATTCACAAGGTGTCCAAGAACCTTAACAAAAACATGTTTGTATTTTGTAATTATGAAAAAGACTTCAAAGCTGGTGATGTTTATATTTATTGTTGTAATACAACCATTTTGTTGAAACCTAACATATGCATATTTTAGTTGGTTGTGAAATCTCAGATGTGGATATGAACAAAGTGTTATGTGTTCAATCTAATGACATACTTAGGAAAGCACAAAAATGAATTTACATTTATGTAATTATAGGACAGGAGAAGCACGAAGACCCCTATTTCTAATGATAGATTACTAAGTCATGAATATTGCAGTTTCACACTTGTCAACAGCAAGGTCTCCAGCATCTTCATGTCTCCGAGATGGTGCGCGTGTTGCAGGTGAGAAAGCCTGGTCCTTGTGGTGCAGGCAGCACTCTTGAAGTGGTGTCCCTGCTCACTGGCACGCGAGCAGCGCCTCGGGGATCTCACTCACCATGCTATTTACGGATCCTGGGGGGAGGGACTTGGAGACAGTAGGAGGAAGGACATCACAGATAGTTGTGCGTCATGCTAGGAGATGCTGCATCGCCTGTTCCGTTGTGCCCGGATTTGATCTTCCGTGTGAGAGTAGACACGCACGGCTGGTGCTCGAGCCTTCGAGGAAGCGAGGCCCCGAGTGTGAAGCCCCGAGGGCAGCTAACAAGGTCCTTTCACTTGCCTTTCTCTGCTTTATGCATGTGGAGGGCTCATAGGGTTAAAGCCTAGGTATAAACAACTACTGATTTTTTTCAAGAAAGATAGATTCAAATTTCATGTCATAGTCATGTTATGATTGACAGTATTTTTCTAAGTTCAAGCTCAAAAATGGCACATTTCATAATTGTGGAATCAGAGGTATGACTAATACAGTGGTGAATAATTAACTTTTCAAATAAAAGTACAAAGCTCATAGTTTGTATTTTCTTGACTAAAATTAGGAATTTAATAATATTAAGTTATAGTATGCTATAATACTGTACTGTTACATTGTCATAATTTTAAAACTTCTACTTAGTTCTAGGAGGTAGTATTTTTTCTCAAGGTAGAACCAAACTCAAAATGAATATGCCAAAAATACGCAAATCATATTTATTTATATACTTGTCTATTTATCTTCTTTTTGTTTTCTTTTTGCTTACCTGGCAAATGACAGCCCAGAATTCAGCAGTTTGCACAAATTGAGACCAAAACAAAAATAGAAAGAAAATGAATGGTCTTGAAATTTTGTGGTCCTCAATTTAATTCCTTCAGTAAATACCTTTTCATCATTGATTGCTCTTTATCTTTCAAGCAGATTCTTTTTTTAATTTTACACACGTAGTGGTAATTTAATTTGTATTGACCACACATTTTCATTTTTGCCTGCACATTAAAAATATTGCCATGTTTAGGCCAGTGAGATAGCTCAGTGGACTAAGCACCTGCTTAGGCAAATGCAGGGACCAGGGTTGGATCCCTGACACCATATGTGTGCTGGCCACGCCCCTAGGTGTGGTGGCACTGTAATCCCAGTGCTAGGGAGGCTGAGACAGGAGGATCACTATGGGCCAAGCTGTGTAGCGAGACCCTGTGCCAAATACATAACAAGTAAAATAACATTACAGCATTAAAATTACGTTAGGGGGGGCTGGGTTGGCAGCTCTGTAAGCTAAGCACATGCAGCACACTGTGCAAGCGCCCTGGAATCCCAGGCACAACTTGCCACCCCGAATCTGAGCCTGGAGGCACATGCCTGTAATCCCAACACTGGGGAGGCTGAGACAGGAACATCACTATGAGTCTGAGTTTCGAAGCGAGACCCTATACTATCTAACTAACTAAATAAATGCATTTTAAAAAATTTAAAATTATAGTTAGGATAAGTTCTGGCATCCTCCTGTGCAACAGGATACCTGTAGTTAACAATGATGTATTACATATTTCTAAATAGTTACAAGAGGTGAATTTCAGTTTCTGAATTCACATATTAAATATTAAGTTGAAAAGATAAAGAAGTCATCCAAACTGGGCCTCTTATTGAGAAGAGAGCCAATATGATAGTATCGATGAAATGTATAACTGAGGAAAGAGAAAGTGTAACTTCTGTGTACGGAAAATTCCCGAGAAGGAGTCCTACGCCTTCCCCATGGGGCAGACATTGTGGCGAGTGTAACCGTCACTGCGGAAAAGACAGTGAGTCGCACTTCGCGGTCCGCATGTTGAGCAGAAACGCAAGGGCTTGAGCCCCAGAGTGTTAGTAAGAAGTGAAAGCAAAGCCAGGCCCAGCCTTCCCAGCTGATGCAGGGCTCGGCCCTCATGAAGCCGAATCACCATAGCAACAGCTCCTTTAAAGACAGGTCGTGCGCCACAGCCCTCTGTGTGCATGCTCGTCTACCGGAGCAGAAGACACACGGGAGTTAAAAACCATTGACTTCAAACGCCCCATACAGTTCTTTGTCTGCCATTTTGTTTTATTCTTCTGTTACAGAATGTATCTTATTGTCTTTAAGAATACAAATATATGGTCTGACTTTTACTTTCTACAAATACCCCAAAATACAAAAAAGAGAATAGTATATAAACATTTATAAGTTGTTTAATGTTTTAAACTTTAAAAAAAAAAAAAGTCTTTGGTTGTTACAGGGACTCACTAGGCAGCTTGGACTCGAAGTGATCCTCCTGCTTCAGCCTCCCCAATGCCGGGATGGCAGGCATGCGCCACCATGCCTGGACTCGGTTGCCAGCTCAGCGTGCCCAGGGCCAGGGCTGGTGTGACATGTGGTGCCGGGGATTGAGCCCAGGTCCCTAAGTAGGCACTTAGTCCACTTAGCTATCTTGCCGGCCCCAATGTTTTAAGCTTGTAAGAAACCCTAATCTTTTATGTACTCACCAGCCTCTGAGTATGTGTGTTTTCCAGTGTATTCCAAGCCGGACACGTTGGTGCATGCCTGTTGTGCTGGCACGTGGCAGGCTGAGGCAGGAGGATGGAGTGCTTCAGGCCAGCCTGGCCCCACAGTGAGCTTGAAGCCCTCTTGGGGCAGCATAACAAGACTTGGTCTCAAAACAAACCCAGAAAAGTACAAAGCAACCCCCAGCAGGTGTGTCTGGAAAATTTCAGACGTCTACAGCAATTTGTGATGAAATCTCACTTAGTAAATACACTTATTCTATACGTAACCCAGAGCAACATGCTGCCTAGTGCCCCGTAAAGAACTCACAGCCTGCGATACGCAGCCCCACACTGATGACAGCCTCTTTTAGGCAGGTCTGCATAAGATGCTCCTTGGTGTTGCCTGCCATTTATACTGTTTTGAGACTTCGCTTTCATTAGTTCTAAATGTCTATTATGATAAAAATATTTAGATTCCATATGGAAAAAACTAACAATTTCCATTTCTCTTGAATGAGTAATATAATCCTTTTTTTTTTTGGTGGAATCAGGGATTGAACTCAGGCCCTTGTGCTTGCCAGAGAAGCACTTATTCCACTGAGCCATCTCCCTGGACCCCATAATCCTTAATAAAAATCCAAATTAAATGACCAAATCACCTAGAGTTTTGGGCAGATTAATATTTTTCTCCTGCCTCTAACATAGTTAAGTGGCTCAGTAAACTTAAAATGTTTTACAATGGTTAGCTGAACTGATTGTGTACTGTTGTGGCTTTCCTTTTTTTTTGGTGGGTACCAGGAATTGAACTCAGGACCTTGCACTTGCCAGGCAGGCACTGCGCTGCTGAGCTACCTCCAGCCCCTTGTATTCCAGTCCGATGTGGACACACAGGACTCGGCCTACAGACAGCACATACATTAGTTGTAAGGAAAATGGCACGTTACTATACTATTTGTACTCTGGCAGAACAAGAATAAAATATTAAATTATAAATTAATAGCACATCCTAACAATATTTATCCCTGGTGTAAAGTTACTGAATCATAAATAATCCAAATATTAATTATTAATATTTTATGCTATAAAATGTGAAATCTATTTCAGTGTTAAGTACCTTAGACATATATTTATGCCTCCTGAGAAACTGATTTTTGTATGTGTTAGTCAGTGTGGTGGTGGTGGTGGGGTGTGTGTGTGTGTGTGTGTGTGTGATCATTTTTCTCTTGATCATATGTGTGGCGATATTTCCTAGAGAATTCTTTTGTTTAGAAGGACTCCTAGTAAAGGCTTGATTTCTTTCATTTCCTTTGGAATAAAAAAGTGCCCATGATAGTTCAGTGGAGGGATTAAACAATTGTTCTTCTCTGTGATGTGTATGACCTGGTGCAAGATATAAAGTTGTATATTAAGTGAGCAGAAACTTTAAATTCTGGTTATAGAGTATCCTGATTCCTTCCAGCGCCTTTTTCCTCCAATAGAAGCAGGGGACAAGCCTGTGTGTCCTGTCACCCCTGAGATGGGTGTGAGGATTACATGAGGCTGTGAATTGGTAGCAGGACCACAGGATAAAATTAAGTTACCATGGTAACCTTCCTGTATCTTAGGAATAAGCTGTATTTAAGAAATGGAGGGATAAATTATGACATCAGTAGGAACTAATATGATGTACTCAGTTATTCAAGTCAGTAAGTAGAAGTTGCTAATCAAGGCCGAGCCCTTATTTTGAATGATGAGACTTAAGATTATTTGGGAGATATGTCAAAAATCGAGATGCGTTGCTTATCTGACTCCCTCTTGGCAGTTGCTATTGTCTGAAACTCTGGCCTGTTGGCTGTCCTAAGTGTCCTCTGTGAAGGTTTTCCAGTACTTACTTTAAAAAATTTCCCCTTTGGGGAGAAAATAGAACCTATTCTCAAAGCAAACCCTGCTTATGACATCTTAAACTTACCTTGTGCCCCTTTTGCAGGGCCTGGCTACTTTAACTAAGAAGTTCCACTAAAAGAAAATGAGTGGGCAGCTGTCCTCTTAGAAATTCCGTGCAGGCTGCGATGCTCGATGGCCCTGGCTGTGGCGCTGTGCGTGGCTCCTAAAACAGGGTTTACCGCCATCTTCACACGCGTGGGGAGATGGGCACTGGCCTTTTGCTCTGGCTGTGTGCAAAAACACTGTAAAATGGACTTAACAAGGGCAAGTTCTTCTTTCTTTCTTTTTTCTATATATTTTTTTCTGGTTTAATGGCAAAAGTTGCTCAAAGTTTTCTTAAAGGAACTGACAAAAAACCTGATTTAAAAAAAAAAACAGCAATCTCTGACAAAACAAAACAAAAAGGGGGACGTAAAGAAAGGACATTTTTGTAGATACACACACACACACACATATATTATATATATATATATTCAAAAGATAGTTAGGATAGATATACAGCTGCTTTCTCTTAGCTCAATGAAAAGAAAGATTTGTACTTATATTGTTTAGCTAAGATATCATGTCTGCATCTTGTCCTCCAAATAACTACTCCCTCCAAAGACAACAATATGCAATGTATTAATTCTTGCAAGTGTCCTACTAACCTGTTTTGAAACTGTCTCATTGCTATTTTTTCTCATTAAAATGAATAAAAAATTACAAAAAACCCCAGCAGAGATAACGTAGGTGGACACTGGCATTTGCTTGCTGTGTGTTCCTGAGCAAGTTACTTCCCCTTGGTGTGGCTCAGTGTTACCATCTGTGAAATGGGCTTGTGTTTCCCAGGGGTTGTGTGGCTTGCCTCACACAGTATCACCTGGCTTTGGGAAGCACTGTGCTAAGATTGCTAAAAATCAAAGGTGGCCGATATCAGACCCTTTCTTCCTCTTTTTTATGTGACCTTTTATCCCGTATGATTGCACTTCTGTACCTGTTCTCTTTCTGCTGTAAATTGTGCCTCTTACACTGCACACTTAAGCGCAGTCCCTTGTTACACACTTGCAGGAAATGAAGGCAGTGCGAGGTACACGGAGACGCTGAAAGGAACAGGGTGCTCAGGTAGGGTCTGCGGAGTATGCTGGAATGTGATTGCCTACAGTTACACGAAGCTCCCTGGATTTGTTTTAGATCCTTAAATGGGCAGTTATTCCTGTGGATTCTCTTACTTCCAGGGATAGTGTTAATATAGGGCAATGCAGTTGCTTTCAGAAGGATAGAAACAGGATGAGGATTACAAATAAGATTGCACAGGGCTGGCGAGATGGCTCAGTGGTCTAAAGCACCTGCTTGGAACAAGCTTGGCAAAGCACAG
>NDGN011412576.1:0-10886 GCA_002564285.1 Tympanoctomys barrerae
TGTGTGTGTGTGTGTGTGTGTGTGTGTGTGTGTGTGTTGGAGATCAAACTCAGGGCCTTGAACATGCTAGGCAAGTGCCCTACCACTGAGCTATACTTCCCTGGGCCTTTGTTTTTTTTTGTTTTTGTTTTTGTTTTTTGTTTTTTGTTTTGTTTTGTTTTTTGGTGGTACCAGGGATTGAACTCAGGACCTCGCACCTGGCCTTGGGCTGAACTGGCTTCCCCCAAGGATCCGCTCCCAAACATCTATTCTCTCACGCATGCAGAAGCTCCAGTCAGGTGGGATGTCAAGTATACCTCTGGGCCTGGGCTGCTGCACAGAGGACAGAGAAGACAGCAGATAAGCAGCCTCGCTCCACAAGGCAAGTCCCTTCGCTCCTCCCCAGAGCGGGGCCAGCGCCCTCTCACACGCACCCACCGCGAGCAGCCCCACCTCGGCCCTCGGGCTGGGCTCTTGGGCCAAGAGCTCCTCTTTCATGGTTACCTAAGCCTGTCAACTCAGGTAACCTCACAAGGGCTTCCACCCACTGTCCCCTTATCTCCCCTCCCATCGGCTGGGCCGACTAGGAAGAAAGGGGTGAGCTGGTTTCTCCGGTCCCCAGAGTCAGGCTGCCGCTGCCGAGGGTCACATCTCATCTTGTCCCACCTGCCGCCCCCTCCGGGACCTTCTCTTTCCTCTTTCACTGCAGCAGGGGGCTGGCTTCCCGAAAGCAAGACTGGCAGGAGAGAGCCCAGAAGGCTTCGGAGGAGCAAACACAAGACGCAATCAGGAGCGCCGCCAGCCTTGTTAGACGCGCACCGACACACCTTGAAGAGCCCGGAGCCGAGCGAGCGCCGTCCCCGTCCCGGGAGGACATGCTGCTCCTCGGGCTGCCGGGAGCGTCCTGCGGGGTCTGCGCTTCCTCCCGCGCCACTCCTCCTCCAGACTTCCCCACTCTGTGCATCAGCCTGGCCTCGTCCTCCCTAAAATCCCGTCAGTAATCGAACCATTGCTGTGTCCGCGGGCTCCCCCTCCCCCGTGCCCGTGGTGGCGCCAGACCTGGCCACTTCCTCCTAACCGATTCCCTTGCACCCGTCCTGGGAGTCCATGCGGGACACTCCCACAGGGTCGGTCTTCCTGAAGCACAACTCGTGTGGAGCCGCAGCCCTGCTCAGAGGCCAGGAGACGCTCTCGGTATATTTACCCACCTCCCCACCCCGGACAGCTTACGGACACCAAATATTCCCACCAGTATCAACTGACCTGCGGTTGTCCTGAGCAGGGGAAGAGCGTGGATTTTGGATCTCAGGGTGGGAGAGTTGGACATAATCGGAGAGACTTCCCCTGGTAAATAATTGAGATCTAAAACTGCGATCATAGAGTAATAGAGAAACGTGGAGGGTTGGGGGTGCCGAAAGGAGGCCGGGTCCTTCCCCAGTCGCTCTGCCTCCTCCTGTGACAGCAATCTCCGCATCCCCCTCCTGGAAGAGGTCAGTCTCTCTTGAGAGAACTGACGGCTCCGGCCGCAGCCCGGCAGCCACCACACCTACCGCCTTAGGAGTGGGATGGGCTTCAGCCCACCTCTGCCGCAGCTTCGGAGGAAAACACGGCAGACAGAAAGCGGGCTGCGGCCTGGTTAGGATGTGGCCCCCAGCAAGCCACGTCCCCCCGCCTGACCTTCATTTGCTTCTCTCTAGGAAGAGAGAACTGAAGCTGACCTCAACTACCCCCTGCAGGAAGGCGAGAGGAGTCTGAAGGCCGACCCGGAAGATAAGAAAGAAATGGCAGAGAAAAGGTCTAACAATCAGAGGACTCTCTAAAATTGAGAGGAGGCTTCCGGAACAGAACCTGAGAACCAGGAAGCAGATCAGGGAGATGTCTGTACCTTAGAGGGGGCGAAAGGAAGAATCGCAAGCTTTCTCTTCAGGCTACGCCCCTACACGTACTCTAGAACACTTAGATCACGGGGTTTTGGTCAAGGCTGGCCTGCTAAGTAGGCAGAGTGTGATCACAGCTGACTTCTGCCCAAAAGGATTTTTCTCTTCCTTCTCTCCTACAGCTGAAATTTCTACCACAAGGACCAATCTCTCATTCCCGACTCAGAGTGAGGCTTACAATGCAAATGCCACATTTCCTGAAGCGATAGACAGTGAATTGGGCTACAGCTGCACTAGTGTAGGTGAGCGACATTTGACCTTCTTCCAAGAGAGGAGCAGGAGGTAATGCATGCGGAAGCCCAGGTCTCCAAAAGAAGGGCAGAGGGGCTTGCTTCAACCTAGAGGAGAGGGAGAGAGGTGAGGTGTGGGTGCCGATCCCCACCCTCAGCAGCTTCACTGTTCCATCCAGCGCCAGCTCGATCCAGCTCAGAGTCTGTACAGACATCTAGTTAGTGTGTGCTCGGATGTCAACTGCAGGAGGAACTTTAATCAAGACGCATGCATGATAGTTGTAGAAAAATCATGGCCCTCCCTGCCCCCAAGACTGCCTGGCATGTTAAGGAGAGGAACATACTTCAAAGCTACGGACCTTAAAAATTCCATGTAGGGCTGGGGAGATAGCTCAGGAGAATAAGCACTTGCCTGGCAAGTGCAAGGTCTTGAGTTCAATCCCCAGTACTGTGGATGAGGGGTTACCTTGGTGCAGTACGAGACACTCAGCCTCGGTTCCTCCAGCGCCTGCAGGTTGATAACTGGCCTGGCCTTGCACAGCTGTAAGTGTGTCGCATGAGAAACTGTACATAGAGCCCTTCCTAGTGTCTGACACAAGCAAGTGTTGAATCAAGGGTAGTTTTGTTACTCCTTCTATCCTGAAGCAGCAAGCTCCTGAATGCTATTAGTGTGGCCAGTTGGTACAGTACAGTAGAGGCTTGAGGTCTTTATTCTTGAAAAACCCCACAATACGTAAGTCTGACACTCTCAGGCTCTGTAACTATCTACTCATCTGATGCTCAAGAACTAGAAAATTCCATTTAGCTCCATGCTGCAACCAAAACGGATCGGGAGCTAGCTGTCTCTACGAGTCATCATCAGGTTCAATGACTTTCGGATTTAGAGGCTGGAAAATTCCACAGCAACCTCCACGGCAGGCAGCTGCTGAGCGACTTCACACGTGCCCTATGCGCTCAGCATTGTACTCCAAAAGCCTGAAAGAAAAAAGCTGATTAAAGGGGATGAATCCACATAATGGGTGTCAGCAGACTGTGGAAAAGCCAGCCTGTATGAAAGGATTAAGGCTGCAGCCCTTCATGGTGTCTAATTGCTGCACTTCTGTTAATGACTAGAACGGGGCTAAACGCAATCCTGACATAGCAGGCTCTACAAACCCAAGCAAGGGGGGGGGACCCTCAGGAAGTTGGGGTAGAAGCTGCAGTGGGTGTCACTGAGACCCAAAAGTCTGACCCCTTCAATAGCAGATCTCGCCCACTTGCTTTCTTCCTTTTTGGATTAGTTTAGTTTTTCATCACAAACATAATGACAACAAAGAAGGCTTGTCTAGTCTGAAAAAGAAATAAAATCCCTTATATATTTGTTGATTTTCCACGTCACCAGATGGGAAAATACAACTTCAGGGTGTTCAAGAGAGCTTTGTAAGCTCAACGTTGTGTTAAGGCAAAAGCTCTGAGACAGATGTGTGCCGAGGCCCCAGCTGAGCCCCCTTGGGGAATAATATGGGGAAACTACTTAATTTCATAGTAAAAATAAAAGCTACTTCGTGAAGTCACTGTCAGGATTTGATAGGACAAAAATATAAGCCAGCTGCCCAGTCAGGCCTTCGCATTGAGAAAAGTCTCGTGAAGCTCAACAGCCTCCGGCTGGCTCGGGGCTGGCTCACCACACGTTATCTGCGTATTTATGTGATAGCTTGATCCAGAACATTTTGTGGAGCAGCCTCAGTCTTCAATCACCAGAATTCTTATGGCGAACTGGTACATGAGTTATAACTAAACAATGTACAAGCACCTTCCTCTGCCATTCTTACCTAACCCCCCAAAGAGCGGCTCAGAGAAAGAGCGCCCTGTTATGAAACTAATGAGTGTTTGATTTTTTTTTTTTTCAGAACCGGGGATTGAACTCAAGCCCTTGCGCTTGCCAGGCAAGCACTTATTCTACTGAGCCATCTCCCCAGCCCCTGTGTGTTTGATTTTTAAAACAAATGTTTTCTTAGAATGTCTGAACAATAAAAATTAAGAGATTAACTTCCTAAGACCTTTTCCCTTAAAGCACATTCCATGTAGTCGCTGGAATTCACTAGAGTGGGGACGACTGCTTTCACTGAATGCTTCAACCTCTGCTTGTACCTATTCTAACCCAATTTTTCCCTGTTGTATTTAAATCTTCCCAGAAACCGATAGTAAAAATTAACCAGAAGTCATATGCAGTTAATACCAATGACATGTGTCCAATCATCCTTGAAATTATAAGTTTGGGCCAATGGCCACCATAGGACCCAAAGGAACTTCCTGGGGTTTATGGGGGAAGAAAAATAGCTATCAATGAATTTTTGACATGCTCAGTTTCTTTTTTTTAAGCCAAGTTTGTTTGGCACAAAAGCAACTTTATTTTTTGTTGCATTGCTATTTTTATGAAAACTAAAATGATTAGGTTTCCACTTTCCATTCTCTGTCAATGCCTTCTCCTAATGAAGGCTATTCACATGGAGCACTTATTGTTCAAACTATGAAGTTAACTGGACCAAAAGAAGCAGCCAATAACATACTAATGAAGTTTTAAAAGCTAAATCATGCTCCGTTTTAACCCTTAATCACACCATGAGCATACGCTAGCTAGCCAGAAAGAATAGAATTGTCAGCTTTCCTATGATGAGAAAAACACTCAAATTCGACGATAAAATGACAGATACAGTTTAGCAGTTTCCTGGTATTGGATCCCAACAGACGCAGGACCAAAACAGTGACCTTTGCTAAAGAGGAAAAAGTAAGGGCCAAACTATTTTCTTTATATTAATATGTAATATCCTAGGACTGGGGAGATAGCTCGGTAGAATAAGTACTTGCCAGGCAAGCGCAAGGTCCTGAGTTCAATTCTTGGTACCACAAAATAATTAATTAATTAATTAATTAATTAAATATAATATCCTAAGACACTTTAAGATGTCTTAAAATTCTCATGTAGAATAATCACTTTCTGGTCATTCCTGTACAGCACTCTCAAATCTAAAAGTGTTCATAGCCAGGTGTGGTGGTGTACACCTGTAATCCCACCACTCAGGAGGCTGAGGCAGGAGGATCACAGCGAGTTTGAGGCCAGCCTGGGCTACACAGACCTACATAGTGAGGCCCTGTCTCAATAAATAAATAAATGTATCATAATTTCTCTTAAAGTAAAATTAAGTTAGTTAACTTTAATTAGCCTCAGTATACATTTTTAACTTGCACTATTGCCAAAACACACAGGACAAAAGTTCAGAGAACAGAATGAAAGGCAAGAAAAGAAAGTGGGAAAAGACAGAGATGGCCTGAAATCGTTTGGAGAAGAAGGAGTACCCGCTGTGGGCAGCAAGTGTGTAAGCCCCTGCTGCCCACGCGCCCAACTTCAGGGAAGTTCAGTATCGTGTCTCACTCGGTGGGAACAACAGGGAGCAGGCCAGAACATCACAGCATATAACATTCTAGTTGTACAACACAGGAAAGGAGAAGAGACAGCAGCGAAGTAGACTAAGAAGCCTAAGGAAGAAGACAGTGTTTAATCTAGAGTTGGAAGTTCAAGAAGGATTATTTGCATAAGCCCGGCAACCCGGGAGGGGTGGGGTGAGTCCAGAGCAACAAGCAGCAGCCTGGAGGGGGACCCGTGCGGCAGGCCCTGCGGCCGGAGACAAAGCAGAGACCTGCGCGTGGCCAAAGGAGTTTTTGAAGGAAACACTTGCATGTTTTCCAGTGGATCATGGGTTATTATCATGTGTATCTAACACTTAATATTATTACTCCGTATTTTATGGGACTGTAAACCGGACACGGAAGGGCCATGTGTCTCACCTAAGGCCACATAATTACTTAAAGAGGAGGCTGCGGCTCCCTTTCCATCCTACCACCCTCTCCAGCTGTGAGGTGGAGGCACCAGGCGAGGAAGCTCGGGAGAAGAGCTCCGTCCATCCGCAGGCTGGAGCGTGTTGACAGAGTGATGACAGCCCTGCTCCCAGCACGGCAATCATGTCCCAGCGAGCAGCACTGGCCGAGGGAAGAGCCAACAAAATCCACTTCAGAGGCCAGCAAAGCCAACGCTCGGCAGATTAAAGTGCCTGCTTAGGTAGGCGCAGCAGCAGCAGCGGAGTTTGATCCCCGGTGTGCCGTGCCGGCGTGGTGGCGCGCACCTGTAATCCCAGCTCTTCGGGAGGCTGGACACAGGCGGATCACTACGAGTCCAATCTATGTAGTGAAACCCTGTAGGCCCTTACTAAAAAATAAATAAAAATAAATAAAAATGAAGCCAGCAAAACAATCCTGGCAGCAGGGGTGAGCGCCTGGGCTGGGACATCCCAGGGACACTGGGCAGAAAGAGATAACTATATCAGAAATGACCCTAAGTGACAAATTTAGTGACTCAGCAGACATAGCAAATGTGGGAGAGGGAGCAGGTAATGGTCCTGGCTGGCCACGAAATCCCTAGGCTCAGTCCCATCCCACACACCCGCTCCCGCTTCAGCTGAATTGTTCCTCCCCGTTGGCCGTTTTCCACTTTCTGCTCTCTTTCATTCATTCATATTTTCCAGATCTGCTGTGAGCTCCAAGAAACAGACCACAGCAACAGTACTGATAAAAATATTATTTGAACTCTCTTCTACATTTACCAGCCACTGTTCCAAATGCTTCGTGTTGACGAACTCACTCGGGTCCCAGGTTAGCCCCACAGAGTGGGAAAAGTTAGTATCCCTGCCTGCAGGAGGGCAGAGGGTGAAAGCCACTCGGCTCTGTGGTGACGCCTGGACGACACTCCAAGCAGCCCCAAGCGGGAGTCCCACCTGGAGTCTAGAAAGTCTTAAGCTGATTTCCATGGTTTTGTGACTTGCAGCAAAGTAGTTCCAGAAGTTTCAGAAAAAGGGTGTGACATAAGAGTGCCCATGGCTTTCAGATCACCCAATCTAAATTTCCAATGAGAAGACACAGACCTTATCAGCATCGTAGGTGTCCTAATTGCCCGGCTCTCTGGAAGGCGGGACCAGAACCACTAGTTAGACCTCTCTCACGTACCAAGGTGTCTGAACCCCCCTCTGCACACCCAGAAGCTCATCCGTGCCTCACATGTAACCTGGATTGCTCTATATTATTCCCCCTCATTGGCAGGGGTTTTGTTTACCTCTCCGAGTGAACCGTAAACGCCACTGGAAGCAGGCACTGTGCCATCATCACCCGTACAAACCCAGGTCATGTTGCCATGTCCCATAAAACCCAATGAAGGAATGAATAAATTAATGAATACGGTCTGTTCCAGCCAAACTGGTCCATTCGGAGCCTCCACCCACTTGGCATGTGCATGGTGCCCACTTTCTAGAACAGCTCTCTCTCTCTCCCCCCCCCCCCCGCAAATGTGCACATGCACTCATTAAAAAATCCTACTCATTCTTTTAAAGACTCAGCTCCAATTCCACTGCACCATGACCTTTTGTGGGGCAGCCCCGTCAGGACCCAGCGCCCTGCTCCCTGCCCCCGTGGTCCAGTTCAGTGTGGCGGGAACTATTGTCTAGGTAGCGGTGTTGCCTGCTTCAAGACCAGGCTCTCGCAGAGACTGGTCTTGGAAAATTCCTTAGAACTTCTAAGATTTGGGGTGGGGGGTTCCAACTAAGAACACAAGGTAGCCGGGTGTGGTGGCACATGTCTACCATCCCAGTATTCGAGAGGCTGAGGCAGGAGGATTGTTTTGAGTTTAAGACCAACTTGGGCTACAAAGTGAGCTCAAGGCCAGCCTGAACTGCATAAGACCCTGTCTCCAAACAATAGGGAAAAAAATTTCACTCATCTATCTTAAACACCTAAAACATGTTTTACACAGACGCACAATAAAAACTGAGAACAATGAAAGCGCAGCTGTTGTGCATTGTGGCAACCAAGCATAAACACTGTCTTCTCATGCTTCATGTCATTACAGCCCAACTTTCTGTGCCACCTCTTGACTCGCTGAAACTAGACTGAAATAGTTGTATCTTCTACTGGGGGTGGGGAGCTACAGGTTAACACTAAAGCAAAACTAGTTGATTCAGAATATGATAATTGCCAATAAAATCAATCCAAACATCCTTCTCATGAAATTTTTCCTTCCAATTAACTTTCACTAACATCAAGGCCTTGGTGCCCTCTCTGCTCCTCCTAGTCTCTTTTTTCTATCCTGATTTATCGTAGCCTTCTTTTACTGTATGTTATCACCATCAACAATCAATTCCCATGGTTATTTTTTTCCCTCTTTTCACTACTGCCCCACTTACATGTGCTGACAAGCTGCAGGAACTGCAATTGCTGGGTAGTAACCAGCACGCTGCCAATCCTCCCGACCGCATTCCTTTGCTCTGCAGAGAGCTCTTGGTTACTTTCAGAAACTGGAATATGCAGCTACAAACTGAACCTGAACAAGTAATTGCTGATGGGCAGGTGTAATCTAAATCGCTTCCCTTTCAATGTCCTCATGCTTCTGAGTTATGTTTGTTTCATTGTTTTCCCAATAGGGAATTTATTTTAAAAATGAGAGACATTTGGTTCTGCAAGATCAAATACACCACAGCAACAATAAAAAATTTAAATGTGTATGTGTGTGTGTATGTGTATGTAATAAAGTAAACCCAAAATCTAGGAGCCAAAGAGCCAAGCTGTTAATCATAGTGCTACATTCTCCTAAAGATGTTAAGACAGCTGCAGCTGCTGTTCATTTGTTTGTTGAGAAACACTGCCGAGCTTGGGAATGCATGTGCAGGTCTAGTCCATGACGGAGCAAGTGTCATTCTCCAATCCGGCCTTCTATTTTTGCAAATCTTTACATGCAATCATAATGTACCTGAATCGTCACTCTTTTTTATTTTTCAATCAGATCTTGAAGCATGAGAAGTTAGCTCTTCAGGTCTTGAAGTGAGGATTTCAGCATGATGGTCTTCACATAGACCTTAGCTAGGGGGCTGGGGAGATAGCTCAGTGGCATAAGCACCTGCTTGGCAAGTGCAAGGTCCTGAGTTCAATCCCCAGTACCAAATAAATAAATAAATAAACCTTAACTATGAGGAGCTTAAAAATGCAAAGTAACCGAGAATAATTTCATGATTTCAGACTTCTTAACATTAAAAATAATGACATTAAATTTGAAGATCCTTCCACCATTGATCATTTCTATTTTTCCTAAGCAAAATAATAATATACTCTCAATCTCCAAATAAATTAAACAATTTCCTACACACACACACACACACACACACACACACACAACCACAATTTCCCAAATTGTGCTTTTATGACTTTTACTTGTTCGTATATGACAATAGTTAGACACTAATGAAACTATTTAGCATATTTTTAATCTTTTTGGTTATAGTTTTGTACAAGATTCTTCCTTTAGCATAGTTCCAGGAGATTCTGTGCCATTCACTGTTCCAATTAATTAAAACTGTTTAAAACATCAATTTAAAAACAAAATCTTATGATAATCATATTTTTATACCTAAGATATTTCCCCAAAGCTTGCCAACATTCTGTGAAGCCCTAATTTGTGCTGAGAAAAAGAGATTTTGAGAGTTGCTCAATGTTCTTCCAAAGGTGCAGAGCATCATGAAACATACGCTCACCCAAGCCCCACCCATTTCAAATTTCAACATTGCAAATCTCCTGTTTGTTCTTAGGACAAATTCAAAAGCACATATTGGTATTGGTGATTGTTGAAGATAATTTATGCAACCATGAGCCAAAGATGCTAAGTTGGCAAAACAAAACCACGCAAGTAAGCAAACCCTAACTTCTGGGCGACACGCCCTCTCAGTATTTAAGGACCTGTCACTGTCCCTGGTGGCAGGCACTCCTGGAGCTCCATAGCACCACCATGTCTGTTCGGTACACCTCAAAGCAGTACTCTTCCTCCCGCAGTGGAGGTGGAGGTGGTGGCGGGTCAGCCCACAGAATCTCCAGCAGCAAAGGATCCCTCGGTGGAGGGTTTAGCTCAGGAGGGTTCAGCAGTAGTTCTTTCAGCCGTGGGAGCTCTAGTGGAGGCTGCTTTGGGGGTTCCTCAGGTGGCTATGGAGGATTAGGAGGAGGCTATGGTGGAGGTAGCTTTGGTGGAGGTGGCTATGGAGGTGGCAGCTTTGGTGGGGGCTATGGAGGAGGCAGCTATGGTGGTGGCAGCTTTGGTGGCGGCAGCTTTGGTGGTGGCAGCTTCGGTGGAGGTGGCTATGGAGGAGGCTTTGGTGGTGGACTTGGTGGCGATGGTGGCCTTCTCTCTGGAAATGAAAAAGTAACCATGCAGAATCTGAATGACCGCCTGGCTTCCTACTTGGACAAAGTCCGGGCTCTGGAAGAATCCAACTATGAGCTGGAAGGTAAAATCAAGGAGTGGTATGAAAAGCACAGTAACACAAGCCGAGGAGAGCGTCGGGACTACAGCAAATACTATGACACCATCGATGACCTAAAAAACCAGGTAAGGGGCATTTTAAAATCCAACTTTACTTCTATCCATGTAACACAGATAGCTAAGTCTTAAATTGAGTATAATGTGGCTTATGTTACTTTCCTGCTTCTAAATGTAATCCAGTCTCATCAAAGATAAATATTTCTAAAGGTGAGGCCATGGCCACCCTCACATAGCATGTCTATAGTCTTCTAAGATGGCACACTACTGAGAATATTTTAAATTTTCATGAGAATATAAATGAATCTATGGTTACAATATGCTAGATCCTTTACAACTGTGGGAACATGAAGATTA
>NDGN011412577.1:0-11784 GCA_002564285.1 Tympanoctomys barrerae
GCTCTTGTTTTGCAACATGAGTGGTCCCAAAGGGATTGCCACAGAATATTTTCTTAAACAAGATGTACAATGGTAAAGCTCTGGGACATGGTAGCTTATGCAATATCTATACTGACTATCCAGTTCTATTATGTAAATAAAATAGTATGTCTATTTATTCCCCTCAGAACATTACTGAACAAAAATACAACAAAATGGGACATTCCTAGAAAAGGAATTATGACGTTTGTATGTGTGGCAATCACACTCCAGCAACTAATTATATTCATAAGCAAAAGAAAAACTCCTTTAAAATTGTTTATAGCCTCAAAAAATAAAAAGAACAGATTAAGTTAAAAAAATAAAAATAAAAAAGAAAGAAATGAATGAATAAAGGAGCACAGTGTAGCAACAATCCTAAGGACAGTGGCAGAAGCTATATGCACCTGTTTCCCCTGCATAAAGGTCCTTGTCATCACTACATATTTCTATATAATGACCACTAGGTAGGGCACATATGTTAATTTAAAACACATATGGGAAAAACTCCTTTGTATTGAAGGAAAGTTTAATCCTCCTGAAAAAAAAAGCTATTCATAAACACGTAGTATCTATCTAATCAATCTAATATTGTCAGCAATAATTAACATTGTTAGTGAACAACTGAATCTTAATGCTAAGTTCATTAAAAATACATAAAGTAGGACTATTTCCAAAGATACTTAATTTTACAAATCTCATAACTAGAACTTCAATGCATTTTTTTTGCTTTTGCAATAATTGCACTGAAGAAAATTAAAGTATGATTTCAATGTAGTAAAGGTAATTGCTGCATTTACTGCTTATGTCATTTTGATGTATGACTATGTATCAAAGGTCACCCTTCTGTACTCATACATTATCAAATTTGAAAGCACAATATTTGATTCTGACCAACCTTTAAACTGCTCACAATGTGTGTGAAAAATAGTGTTTTACCGTGGGTTTAAAAAAAAATGAACGCATGTTTCAGAAGCAGAAGGGTCAAGAAGTCAGTGGCAAGGTTAGGTGTCAGCACTATGAATCTCATACTGTCTTGGCTCATCAATGAGGTCTAGTGCAATGATTACAAACGAAAATCGCTATACTAATGAAGACAAAGGTCTAAAAAGTTAAATAGCACAGGCCCTATGATAGAGAGCAGCATCTGGTCAGTAATGCTGAATTAAGGACATAAATCACTCTTTAGAGATAATAAACCTATAGTGCACAAATTGAACTGTTTGTATATTATTGCAGGTACTGTTAAAAACAGAAGTGTTGGCCTATGTACCTCTTGCTACTCATCTGGAATGCAGAGCCTGAAGTTCAGCTTCTCTGCTAGAAGGCAAGAGGCACCTACTTCCCGCTCATTTCTCCCAACCCTAAACACACAGCACTGCTGGGCTGACACTAAACTTGGTGGTCTTATGCCGTCTTGACCTAAATAAAAGCAGTGCTGGGTAGTCACGGTGGACTCGAACATCTGCTTACAATTTTTTTGCTGGAGGGATAACTTGGCCTTATCAGATTCTACTAAAACTTTTGGTTAGGATGTGAGGAGAGTAGAGAGAGAAGACAGCAGGAAAAAGAAAATTATTCTTTTTGAGTAGGATATTATTTTGAAATAAAATTTAATTTCATTAAGCCAAACTACAGAAGTTTGCATTACTGAAGAGATCAAGGTCATATGATGAAGCAAAATGAGTACAGGTCTTCATAAACCAAAAGAAAAAAGCTCTAAAAAAAAATTAAGAAGAAATACAGCATCCACCCATAATGTCTTAACCACAGCCAGTTCCAATTTGTATTCACCTTAGAGCTTCTAAAATCCTTAACAATCCATTTTGAAGACTCAGACATATTTTTTGACAATGTAAATACATGACTCAGAATACAAGTTTGTTCCAAATGTATTTCTTTTTTGATGCTAGGGAAAGTTCATTTTACAAAGCAAATCACTATAATTAAAAAAAAGTTCTTCAACTCCTGTTAGGCAAAGCCATTAGAGCTTTTACTATAGTTAAGACATCAGTAGCCAGCTTCATTCTCAGAAAAAAAAAAAGAATCGTTTAGTTTATAAAATACACATTTTGCTTATATTCACCAGGCACCATTTACATTTTAAGGCAAGTGTTCAACCTTAAAATCTGAATTTTTATTGTTTATATGTTCACAGGAAAGATTTTAAAACTGTACTGTGTGCATGTGTGTATGTGTATCCAAGCCCCATCAAAGGGCAAAAAAGCAGCAATCCAAGCCAGAAATTTTCTAATTATGGTCAAAACACCGAATGCATTAGAAATGACATAGTGAATAAAAATCAGTATGGTGGTGGAGTTATGGTCTAGATTAGCAATGCCCCGACACATCTCACCGAAGGCGGGGCCTGGATGGAGGTGAGTCCCTGGGGTCAGTCAACAAAGTTGGCATGACGTATTCTCACCCAGCTCCTCCCTTCTGCTTCCTGGCTCCTATGATACAAGCAGGTCTCCCTTTGCTGATCTTTTGCCATGTGGTTTTTGCAATGGAGTTGGCAGACTATAGACTGAACTCTCTGAAACTATGAACCAAAATAAATTCTTTAAATTGTAAGTGTAGCTGGATATAGTAATTCACGCTTGTAATCCCAGCACTTGGGAGGCTGAGGCAGGAGGATTCTTATGAGTTCGAGACCAGCCTGGGCTACAAAGTGAGTCCAAGGAAAGCACCTGTCTCAGAAAGACTATTTATTATAAGTGTTGGGTATTTTCTCCCATTCATGTTGAGCATCTACTGCCTCAGGCACCGAGAGCCCAGAAGGCAACGAATGGTTCCCCCACAATGTGCCCACAGTTCCCAATGTGTCCAGGCTAGTCTGACCTGCCCAATTCTGTTACTTGTAGGGTTTCAGGTAGGAGTAGCTCACCAAACACCAGTATTGACAAAGTCCATCACTTACTTGTAAGAATCCACTTGTATATGTACCATATATATGGTTCTGGTTTGGTTTCCTTTAGTGCTGCTTTGTTTGAGAAAATCAAGAGGAATAAAATAGAAATTGAGAAACAATATCTTCAGCATTCACAGTGAAATGAAGGAAGCTGGGAGATCTAGAGATACTTAGTTCCAGACAGTGTGTAAAGTACAAGGGGAACAAAAAAGCAAATACCTGTTTAGGAAAACCAAACAAAGTATCACTCAAATTACAGAACCGGCCACCCTGAAGAGCAGTACACATTGCTCACCATACAAAATGTTCATCTGTGGCCAAAGCATAACAGTAAAAAGTAGGGAATAAGGTGGAAAGGTTATTACCATTCTGAGGCCCTTCCACGCAACCTGCTTGAGTCCACTGTTAAGCAAACTGGTATTTTCAAAGATCTGTAAGGAAAAAGTTATTTGAGTTTCCCCTACTCAATAACTGAAAAATTTTGAATTTTAAAAACTTTCCAAACTACAAAATCTTTAATTATATCAACATTTCCTGTTCTGTGTGCTCTATGTATGCACACACTACTGGCAATACTGTTTCTTCTGTATATTAGGTTCCAAGGATATGATGAATAAAAAGCCATTACCCCCCACCATGAGATATCATTAAGTGATTAGAGCTGAGGGTGTGTGAACAGTCTGACAAGTGTGAGGGCCACCCAAATAGCTCAGTGGAATAAAGCGCCTGCAAGCAGGTGCAGGGGCCAAAAGTTCAACCCCCAAGCCTGCTGTGCCAGCCCCGCCCCCAGGGCATACTGAGATGGCAACTGAGACTGGGCATGGTGGTGCGAGCCTGTAATCCCAGCACGTGGGAGGCTATAAACAGACGGATCACTGAGTCTGATCTAGAGTTAAGACCCTGAACACCCTAGAGATCCTTTCCTAAAATAAAAAAATAGTCTGACAAGTGTGAGATTACCACTAATATGAAATATGAAAAATCACAAAGGCTTCAGCTACCTAAGAAGTACAGTGCTTACAAGTAAAGAGCAAGAATTTAAAAGATCCTAGGTTCAAACATGTCTCTAGCTAGCTAGCTAGCTAGCTAGCTCATTAAAAATAATCTGCCTGCTCAGAGTCACTGGGACAGCTTTAAGATTAAGAATGCATGTGATCATACCCATCACGAAATGCCTGACTGGCCAACAGTAGGTAACCGAAAAATGCTCATTCAAATCTCTACTTTCTTCACCGTTCAAAATCAGACAAAGACATATTTATTTCCATGAAAATAAATTATTTTTCCCAGTTTTCCTAAATCAAGTGCCAGAAATCTGGTAAAAGTCTTTGGCAGCTTAAAATTTGCTCTGTACTCAAAGAACCCTGGACTAACAATTTACAAATCTAATTTATGACAGAGACTTTTGAGAATAATTTTAATCTTCCCAGAGTACTTGAAATTTCTAACAATTTTGATTCCAAAGAAAAAATTGAGGGTATAAATATTTGATAAATTATGTTATGCAGGAAATTTGTATTTTTAAAATCAAATAACATAAAACTATACAACTTAATAGTATTTCCTTCTAAGTCCACCAATAGTATGCATAACATGAACAGAAGCTCTGCAGCAGAAAAAATGGAAAATTAAATGGAGTCAAAGTTTCATGAAAAGGCATAAAAATCAACAGCAATTTAGGACTTCTATCCAACCAATTCAATAATTTTTAAAGTTATTTTAAAATAGTACTGAAGGGGCCAGAGAGATAGCTCACTAGAATAAGCGCTTGCCTGGCAAGTGTAAGGTCCTGAGTTCAATCCCTGGTTCTGCAAAAAAAATAAATAAATAAAATAGTATTGAAGCAGAAAATATAGGCTAACTGTTGAGGAAAAAAATAGCCCATTTAACAATTTACAGATTGTTACAATAAAGTGTTAATTCAACATTAATTTAAGTTATTTTTAATTTAAAATTTTTTTTTGGCAGTACCAGAGAGAACTCAGGACCCAAGCACTTCTCATGTTTTTAGCAAATATACTTTTACATATTTATATAATCGTGTATTTGTCAGTAGATTAATACACATTTAGAAATTTTACAAATTTGAAACAAAGCATTGAGATCTGATTCTAGCGTGGCTCAGATGCCCAGGACGTCTATGACTTAGTCATCCAGCATTTCTGCAACTCGGCACACAACAGTGAATGAAGATTATATAATCAGAATTTCTCAACATGTGCAGTCACACACATACACAAAGCTCTCAGCCTCCTGATCCAATATATTCTCTGTATCAAATGAACATGTACTGAATGCATACAATGACTATGTGATGAAAAATAACAATTTCAAGAACAAATGACATAGCTTAAGACACAGCCGCAAAATTTTCAAATGGGTTTTCAGTGACCCCAGTATCTGGGAGTAGGAAGATATCTCAGCCAGTTCAGAAGCTTGAGAAGACTGAGACATTAGGGAAAACTATGTACTCTGTACAGGAAGTACTAGAACAGCTAATAGATAACTGAGAGGAAGTTGTAGGAGTTGTGGTGCAAAACTGATGCCAGGGGTCACTAGGAACAAAGCTACCCGGTGCTTTTTAGGCCATATAAATTTGGAAATTATCCCAAGACGAGCGAGGAATCACAAAGGGTCTAAGCAATAGTCTGGCACAATCCATTTGTCATTTTTGAAAACTCACAGGCTGCAGTACATGGAATAGAGACAGGAAAAAGCATTTAAGAGGCAGCTTGGGCAATCTGCAACGACAGTGGAGGAAGGGCTCAAAGGGGAAGAGATAGCGCAAAGGGAGTGTGTACTTGCATGAGGCCCAGGTTCAACCCCCTGACCAAGTACAGTAACTGACCATCATAGTAGTAGTAATAATTCTGCATCTTAAGTCAGTTGTCTATATTCAATCGCACAATTTTCTACTTAGCAAATATATAATTTTCGCAATTTTTCTTTTTTTTTTTTGGCAGAATCAGAGATTGAGCTCAGGCTTACGCTTATTCTACTGAGCCATCTCCCCAGCCCACAGCAAGTTGCTTATACTCTCTACAGCTTGGTTTATCTGTTTAGTACTGGTGAGTGAACTCAGGACCTTGTGCTTCCCAGGCAAGTGCTTATGCCACTGAGCTATCTCCCCAGCCCAACAGCTCAGTTTCTGTTAGTGCACAGATAAAAATATTTATAGGACTGCTGTCCAGTATACAAATAAAATAAATGATGCCTGGAAGACTGAAAATGTTTATTATCATTATTAATGCAATCAGTGGGGCACAGAAATGAGATTACAAATGTAAGATGTTTAGGAGACAGAAATGGACAGTTTGGATGCAGAGAAAAGGGATGAGCAAACAGATTCTAGTTTCTGGTGATAACAGGTATGCTACTTGGTATACGAAAAACTCAGAAATTTGGAAGAATTATGTGTGGTTCCTTTTTAATACATCAACTGCGAGAGCTGTAAAGGAAACAGTGCAAAGCTAGAGATCTGACTCTCAGAGAGAGTAATGGCAATTACGTCCACAGGCACTAAGGGGAGTTCCTAGGCAAACGGGACATAGTATGAAGCAGCAACAACAGGCAGATCCTTGAGATCACCAATACTTAAAGAATGTGCAGGGGAGGAGACATCTGCAAAGGAGATGGGAGCAAGAAGCCAGAATGTCAAAAGCAAAAAAAAAAAAAAAAAACTCATTTCAGAGAGAGCACTCAACAAATTCAAACTGTTAAGCAATGAAGTAAGAATTGAAATTTTTCACTGGATTTAGCAAAGCTGTTATTCATACAGTAAGGGAAGCACTGTGCAAGGCTCTCAAAATGCAGATGTAAAAGATGCTTGCCTACATTATTACACGATCTTGCTTCCTATATTACATGCATTTAAGCAGACAAAACACTTAAAAACTGTAATAAGGACAGTGGGTAGAAATAGAGAGGCATGACACAGCCCATAAGCAGAAGCCAGTATCACATAAAGAGTTTAGGAGGGCGTTTTACTGAGGAGGAAAAATTCAAGCTGAAACAGACAGGCAAGAAAGAGTTAGCATGGCTAGAAAATCAAAAATAGGATTACCATGTATTTACAGTACAAAGAGAGGGTGGAACAGGGAGAGAGAAAAAAGATCATGTTTGCAGATCACACACACTCAGCACAGAGAAGAGTTTTGATGACCTGTTGAACATTCATTAAATAGGAGACAGGGATATAGCCCAGTGGCATAAGCTCCTATCTAGAAAGCACAAGGTCCTGAGTTTGAATCCCAGTACCGCAAAAAGTCATAAATGGGAAAGTTGAGTTCAATCTGGCTGGTAGCACTTAATAGTTCAGTTTTCCTCATTAATATTAGCCGATTCAAAACTGGACATTTTACTACTCTTTCAACCATTACTACAATATCAGAATAAACTTCTATTATAAAAATACTACATAATCACAAGCACATTATCTGTTGCATTAATTGTACCAAGCCTCTTTTTAACTTTTTCCACATTTCTTTAAGGGTAGTCATTATAATATCCAATTAATTCTATCATGGAATTACTTATCTGAGGTACTCATTTTCAAGCAATGTGTATCAGAATGTGAATGTTTTATATCAAGACTGCAAGTGCTACTAAAATGTATATGAGTCAATGACACATACACATACACATACACACAAACTGATGGCATTCTTTTTAAAAATAATTATATTCCAAAGTTCCAGTTTTCTATTTTTTTAATCTATGCATTTACACACATATATGGGACAAGACTGGTGGAGGAAATGGGCTTCATTCTGAGCAGCTGAACGTATTATATTTTAACTTCTTTATGTGCCATAATTCCTATGTTTCACAAGGATATCAATAACAACAAATGTCATTTACTTAACATTCATAGACTATCAGCCAGTAAGGGCCCACTTTCAAATACATACATTATTTTTGATCACCCCAATACCTCTAAAAATAGGCATTGTTCTTGCCATTTTACAAATGAGAAAACAGTTACAGCAAGGCTAGGTGACCTGTTCAGGATTACAGACCTGGAATTACAGTTCAGTTCCACATGCTTGAGAAGTGTGGCCACTTTACAAAGGTACCTTAAGATTGGCTTCTTTAGAAACACCCCTCATATGAGATATGAGATATTGTTATAAAAATGAATTTTTACATAATAGAAGTTTTACTCAGCTTTTAATAAACTGTGTATACTGAAACATTAGCCAGACACACTCCTTATATATTCTTCCTGCTGGCATAATAACTTGATTTCTTTTTTCTTTAAATTTTAAAGATGAAAAATAAACACAACTACATTGTATTTAAACTCAAAGAATTGCCATCCTGGGTCAAAATTTCTTCCTACTTGATCCTACATACCCTTATTTAATCCAATGAACTACTAGCAATTAACTGCCTAGTCTCATAAAGCATATTTGTCTCCTCAAAGTTAAAAACTAGAAATGGCCTGAGGTGTTCCAGAATTTAAAAGGTCTAAACTCTCATGAATACCACTACTGAATAAAAAGCCACATAACTTGATTCATCATACTGTGAAGCTCTTCCTACTAAGATTTTCCTGTTAGCCAAATCATCCACCAAGACACTTCTTGAAGTCTAAATAGATATATAAAAAAATAAATTGCTACCAGATTATCTTTATTTCCTTAATAAAATATACACAGAGCACAAAATTCACTCCTGTATCATCATTATGTAACAAGTATAAATAATAACTAAGAATTCAAGTACAGTCAAGTGCACATATATTTCCTATATGTTAATATGTAAACATAAACTAAATATATATACCATGTGCCTTTGGCCCAGCTGCAAAATAAAAAACATCAAAAGAAACACTGCACTTGACTGTTCAACTGCATTCCTATTGAGAGCTCGTACCAATATCTAGTAGTTACAGTTACAGCTTTCACTTCAATTAATGTAAACACCTAAGTAGACATTTACTCCCCACTGGCAAATATCTCAAGACTTAAAACTTTGTTTTTAATACCAAAGTATTGCAGTTTGTCCCCAAACACTATTAGAGAAATTATTCCTAGCCAAAGTCCTTCCTATGTCCAAACAGATGTATATAAAACAAGAATGCTCTTTTTGTTTTGACTTTTACAATGGATATGAAATATCTGAAAGCTGTCTAAATAGTGTTGGTCTTTGCATATTCAAAGGGATTTTACTTCACTGATACCACTTGCTTATAATTTTAGCATCCAGTATATAAAACTTTGACATACTGAAATTGGTAGATAATCTGAATTTAAATGATATAAAGCATATACGTAGAGGAGCAAAAAAAAATTTAAAGTACCATCAAAAAAGTAAAAACTGACATCAACAAGACAACAAATATCCAGTTGAAGGCACGTGGAAGGGTTTACTACATCGTCATCAAAGATTCTCCATTTAGTTCAAAATCAGTAGAATCTGTGCTGGGAACTGCTGACTTGGCGTCATTTCTTGAGGCTTCCTCATCTGCAATCTCTTCTTGCTTTTCCTCTAACTCCTGTGAGCCAGATGCTTTTTCAATCACTTGGTGTGTCTGCTCTGTGGCTGATACTTTGTCATCTGTCTTCACTGTACTATTATCAAGAACATCTTGTTCTTCTAAAGATTCTGAAAAGACAAAGATTCAAGACTTCAGAAACATCCAAATGTTAAAACTGCTAAATAAGGCAAGTAAAAGATAAACTAGTCACACACATGTGGGCATACATATACAAACTAAGGAACAGCAGAATAGTTTAGAAATATATACACTTAAAATCTTTTCTTTGCCAGTCCTAAAGCTTAAACCCAGAGCCTCATGTATGCTAAGTAGGTGCTATACCAGAGGAACACTCCCACAAACCCATTCAAATCTTTTAAAGAAAATATGGAATCCTCCATACATACCATTTATGAGTTAGTATAAAGAAAATATATTTTAGCAATCCCATAACTAAAGTTTCATATGGAAACTTTTCATATTTCCATACCAAAAAAAGCTCAGACTTTCTCAAAGAACTGTATCCCAGCACTCTTGCTTGCAAGCAACATGTCAAGGCTGACTTCTGTATGTGTGCATGCATGCATACACGTGTGTGGGGGGGTTAGCTGGCGCTTTCCTATCCTTGTGTATCTTTATGTATTACTCAAGGACTGGGGAACTAGTATCTCTCTGCAAGACAAGTCCTCAGTGTTTACACATCTGAATCAGAATATGCTATATGACTAGTACCCTAGGGAGAAGAAAAGGGAAATGCAGTTCTTAGTCTTGACCTAGAAATTTGCTCCTTTTTAACGCTTTTTAAGCATTATTAAATGTAAATTCTTTAACAATAATTTCATGGGCCAGCCAGATAGCTCAGCAGACTAAAGCATCTGCTTAGGCAGATGCAGTGGCCAGAATTCGATCCTGAGCATGCCAGGCCAGCCTCACCCCCAGGATACGCTGAGACAGCAGTTGAGAGGGTGTGGTGGAACGTGCCTGTAATCCCAGCACTTGGGGGGCTGAAAACAGAAGGATCCCTACAAGTATGATCTAAAAAAAGTAACTTCAAAATAGTAATTTTATTAAATAAATTGCCTTTAATTCTTTAAAGAACAAGTGGAGAAGGAGGTGATGGGAGCACACAAGGTTTTGGCCACACTGTTTCAAAGTCAAAGATAAAAACAGCTTTGAGGTATTTCTTTTTGTTGCTGTACCAAATACCAGTTAATATTCTTATTAAGAGAAACATGGTTAAAAACCATCAGCTAACAAACATAAAAGCATATTTTTCCTACTCTCATAGAAGATTCTACTACAAATGTTACTGATTCAAAACATCTGGGGGCAAACCAATCTACCTACTAAAAGTTTTAAATTCTCTGCAAAAATTTTTTTGCAACATAAACGCTTGACAAATATGTATTATATTCATGTCAACATGGAAGTCTTACAAATTCATGGTTTTACTATATGAGTTGTAACAAAACCAAATTATTTCTCACACACTATATGCCAGTGTGTGTGAGAAATATTATGTTCCACTATTATGTTCTGGGCTCTATCTTACCAAATTAATTACAACCGCTTTTCTCCTTTTTATATATAATAGGAAAAGTCCATATTCCAGTCAGGGACACACAACTTAGTGTTATTTTACTATATGAAAATCTCATATGATCACAAAAAGTAGGAACGAATAGTAATAAAATACATTTATGACAAATACCATAAAAATATTACTTGTATCTTGATGTGGAGCTAAAGGTGGCATTGTTTTATCAGTTGGAAGCTTAACAAAAATCAAGATAGAAAAGTAGTAGTTTGTTTGAGTTTTATATGAAAGTTCCATGGCAGAAAGGAAAAGCAAAAGGACAAATAAAAACTCCACACACATGTACAAATTATCTCTATTACAAAGGCAAGTCAAATGTGTGCAAAACTTAAGAAACGTCAGGGATTTGTAATTTTACCCTCACAGAATTTATCCAGTAGAATGTTAAGTGTCATAGTTTTCAACAATTCTCTAGTCATACTTGCTTGGCAAAAATTTTATAATCTGTTCAGTAAGACTTCTGAAACCGCTAAAGCCACATAATTAAAACGTAATAACTAAGAGTTCAGACTCTACAATGCAACTCACCAATAAACACTGGGTAAGTGAACATGAAACCACAGTTTGTTATTTTCCTACAGATTGCTTCAATATACACCAAAATGCAAGATGTACCAAAGTTCAAGGTGTATCACATTACATTTTGTGGTACTACTATTTTCAGAAAATAGTCAAAGCCAATTTAAAAATTCTCAATTTATAAAAACATAGTTATGGGGCCGGGGAGCTGGCTCAGTGGAATAAGCGCTTCCCTGGCAAGCGCAAGGGCCTGAGTTC
>NDGN011412583.1:0-11153 GCA_002564285.1 Tympanoctomys barrerae
TAGTGTGAGCTCCACAAGGACAATACCAGGTGAAGTCAGAAGTCATCATCCAGGGAGTTTTCTAAACCAGAAAATTCAAATGTACAAAGTTCAACTCAACTATAAAATGGTGCCTGAACGCTGGGGTTGATTACAGACTCTGGGAGAAGAATGCAATCCAGATTGCTAAATCTGCATGAAGGACCTCGGCATCTATCCCCCGGCCCAAGGGCTGTAGCCAATGCATTACTTTGCTCCATTTTTCCCCACCTCCTCATCTCATAGATGGTTTTCTTTCTCCAATGCTATTCCCCTCTTCCCTTCCCAAGTAAATGCAATAAATACAAACACTTCTCTGGGTCTTCTATCAAAATTACATATGCTCTCTTCTGAGCTCAGTCAGTATTTTTTTTCTTACATCTAATCATGGAATTTCATATCATATTTTTCTTTGCTTTATTTTGGTTTGCTTTTGTTTATATTTTGCTTTTTTTCACATGACATTCATCAAAGGAGCTTAGTCCACGACTTCTCAAAGAGAATATAAGGTGATTTTGATAAATAAATTAATATACCTGTTAGACATGAGTGAATGTTATGTGTTCAACTGGATATTTTCTGAAAAAAAAAAAAAAAAACCTTTGAACTTCAAAGGTAACTCATATATTTCATAGAGCCAAGCATCCATAGTGAAGATTTCCAGCTACAACGCTTTACAAAGATTTATGCCTGAAATACTGAGGAAAAGAAAGATAATTTATCTACATTTTGCAGCCCTCAAAATCTCCTTTCCCTTTCCGGTAGGCATGAATGGAGCAGCCCTCAGAGTGACCTTCAGAGCTACTGCATTGGATAACGAAACCACAGGTGGGAGGAGCCTAGATCCCTGAATAATTGATTGGAAGAGAGACACCCAAACCTTCCTTAGGGAGTGACAAACAGTGAAAAAGAAATTTTACTGTGCTCAGTTACGAAATGTATTCTGATTATTGCATCTAGTATTAACACAATAGTAAACAGCTTACATATGTTAAAAATACATATACAAAACAATGTGCCTTGTTTGTAAAATTGATGGATAGGAAATAGAATAGTTGCCAAGGAAATCAGAAGATGAAAATAGCCATGAAATTCAAGAGATCAACAATGAAGAGTTACCCTCTGATGTAAAAATTAACAAGCATGACTCTGCTATTGGGGTCCAAAGGAAGGTAATTCTTATTATTGTTCAGGAAAACTAAAGGAATTTAAAACTTGTATGATTGAATTACTGCCCAACAAAAGTAAAGGACCAACCCTGATTCTGACTTTGGATGCTATAATATGGAACCATTGCTGAAATGACAGTGTGGAATTTTGGTGTCCTCAGTGACTGAATTGTACTACGTGGTAAGGGCTCATGAGATTCAAATCACAACTAGCCAATACTGGTGGAAAACGTGATGATTCTTGTGCCAGAATTTCTGGTGCCTGAATTCTGTTGTCTGAATCTTAACCATCACCGATTTGTGGAGCACTGTTGGAAAATTCATGATATAATATTTCAACTGTTGAAGCAATAACTTGAGTGTAATTACTATTTTATCTATGTTAGTAGAGCACATAAACCAGCATTAATGAGTTTCAAATACCTTTATTCAAATAAGAGCAGCTCAAAACATAATAGTGGTAGTAGTGATCCATATGCATCAACACATGAGCATGGAGAGATGCTTACAAATAAATTCATCAGTTTGTACTACTCAGCAGCAGCAAGAATAAGACCACAAACTAGTTTAATTTTCTCACTTTTGCAAATGGGCATAGTAAGGAAATGTCAGTTAAATGTGGTCTACATATTTCATATTTACACTGTGGATTACCTAGGGAAGAGTCTCTCTAAATGACCACAGAGGTAAAAGATATAGGAACATTAGGCAAAGGAAAACAAATTTAGAAATAAAACTCTAGAACAAGAAGATATTTTGGAGAATGTTCCATAATTAGGCTGCTTCCCTGGGACAGTTACCAAGAGTTGTTAATATGTTTAATATATAACTTCTACACTTTGGGTTCCTAGGTAACTATAGTCTCAAATATCAATCAAATGTTTACTCATGTGAAGTTATTCACATTTTTCTGGAGAAAGGACACTTCTTCATATTTTTTAATAATTAATTATTGCAAAATGGCCCAGAACTATAAGGTTTAATTCCAGTTAGGCAATTTATGCATGTTTAAAATGCTGAGCACCAAATGTGAAATGTAAGTATTTTTGAATCAAGGGCAACAATGAGCAGAAAATGTTATCAAGGACAGGGTGGAAGAGTAATTAGGTTAACTGCTGGGTAACATTTATCATCCTGGAATTGTCTGCAAGACTACTTTTCTATTTAAGGACTATTTAGGGAATCTTCCCTGATTTTTCTTGACCTTTGTCCTATTTGAAGGGAACATGCTTTTAAGCTTAGAAATTATTTCATTTAATACCAAAACTATCTTTTTCTCCTTCAAAACTATGGTACAAAAATCTACATTTATGAGTCTTACTAAGCTGTCCCTTTTGGTATGATGGTTATAGTCCCTACAGAATTTTAGATTTGGCAATTAATGCACTCCTTGTGCCCTAACTCATTCAGGATCAGATTAGATCATGAATTTAGGTGATGGTCAGTAGTAAAATCAAGTAACAGGTGTGGTCATGAATAGTATTATAACTTAAGAGCAGATAACTCATCTTAGAGATGAGATATTCATGCATAGGGTAANGAGATATTCGTGCATAGGGTAAACTGCAGTGTTAGATGGATTTCAGATGAGTGTGTGAACTGGAGTTTGTGAATGTTGCTATACAGTATTACTTAAGAGAATGTGAAGATAAATTAACTGATGAATTTTGATCAAGACATCTGGATATAGTGGCACACACCCGCTATCTCAATGCTCAGGAGGTTGAGGCAGGAGGATCATCACTGGTTCAAGGCCAGCTTGGACTACATGGTGAGTACAGGCCAGTCTTAACTGCACACCAAGACCCTGTCTGAAAAATTATTTTGTGTGTTCAATAAATAAGACCAGACTCTCCAAATGTGCTATCAGTCTGTCTTAAAACAAGTAGCTGAAATAACTTAAACAGAAAAGCTTTCTTTTGACTCACAACTTTAGAGCTTCCAGTCCATTGTCTGTTAAGTCTTTTTTTTTTGTATCTATGGTGTCAACTATGTACCTCAAGTCTAGGAAGAAAAACAAAAAGATGAGGAAGGGGCTGGGAACACAGGATTCCCCTCAAGGTCATGTTCCCAGTCACCTGAAGACCTCTTATTAGGCTTCTTAAATGTTCTAATATCTACCAACAATGTCAAGATGAGGAGCATGCCCTTACTGCTAAAATTTAATGGTCAGTTAAGACCCAAACTATAACACCATCATCCTAACTAAATTGCTACATGTTTAGTTTGAGGTGTAACTGGTAGGCAACACAATACACAAATGTGAGGTAATGTGAAATAATTGACTGTATTTCAAAAATTATAATACACCTGGAGGCTATAAAATACATAGAAGAGGGTGAGGAAATAGAAAAATTCAGGTTACAAAGTCTAATATTCTGGAGGTCCTTATCTTGATGTGAAGGCAGTGGGAGTCAGAGCCTCTGAGAAACCAGAATGTTTTATGGATGCAGTTGACCTCTGACCCTCCAGCATCAGTGGGTATTTGGAATATCACAGAGATCCTGGGACACTAACCTTCCTTCCAAGCCCACAGGTGCCTTCATAGCTGCATCATGACTCAAAGAGACAGGTACCCCGTTTGATCAACCCTGGTGAACTCCTGCAACACCATGCCTACAGGAAGCTTCCTCAGTCCCTCTCTGGCCTTGGATATCAAGAGAATTTTTCAGCTGACTTCTTCTAGGCTGAAACAACTCAATGCCCAGACTTCTTTGCAGCAATCCCCACAGGAAGTCAGTTACCCCACCTTCATGTGCCCCATCTCTGCTTCCTTCAAAGGTTGCCTTAAAGGAGTTCATTTTAACTGTGCAAAATTTCCCAGCAATGTGAATCTGTCTTAATAGAAGTTGTAGATAATGCAGGTAAAAAGCCAGTCTTGCTGCAGGAATATGAGGGTGGATGAGGGTTATGCCATTCTTGAGATACAGTGTTATAGAAGCATAGAGCAGCAAAGTCTTGTGGAACAATTCACTTTCGTGGGGCAAGCAAAGGAGACAGAAGCAGACATAAATAACTCAGAAGGACTGCTAAAAGGTATATTTGTCACTTTGCTATCAGTGGACAGATACCAAACAGCTGCAATTTAAAGGAGAGGTTTATTCTGGCTCATGGTTTTCAGAACAGTTAGTCCATTTTTGTTGGTTCCAGATCAGAAGCAGCATTGTAAAGGCTGTGACAGAGGAAAACTTCTCACCCCAAGGCAGTGAGGAAGCAGAGAGAGGAGGGAGGACACAGGGACACCCTTCCAGGTCAGACGCCAGTGATCTTCTTTGCTAAATGAAGCTTTCTCCTAACACCACATTTAGGTACAATCACATTAGTTGATTAATCCCTGTGACCCTGTTGCCTTCCAAGGGTGCCACCTCTGAACATGAGCATTTGAGGGCAACTCCCAGATCTATACCACCACAGATAACCAACAAGTATTTATTTCAGTTCATGGATTTAATAAATGCTTACAGACAATATTCTGTATGCCAAGCCACCTTCTAGAGCCACCACAGATTCATACACAACATAGACAAAAGTACCTCTCTGCACGTTGCCTTGTAAGTACTCAGTATCTCAAAGTGAAACACAGAGACCAATAGTTCTGCCACTGCAGAGACAATAAAGCTAAAACTTCTGCACAGAAATAAAGTGCCTGAAATTTTTCCATGCATGATGCTCAGAGACAACTACTGAATGCCAAGAATCTTACATTTTCCTCTCCTGAACTACTCTCCACCCTTGTCTACTCTGTTATCTCCCTGAAAGATTAACTGTCATGCATTTCATCGATAGGCACCTGTGCCCACTGGCTCCCTGTTAGGTACTACAGATAGAAAACAGATTAGACAGAGGGAAGAGAGTGTGTTCAGCATAATTATTCCTCTGGCTCCTTCAAGAGTTGCCTCGAGTTCCGGGTAATATCAATTCCCTCAAATTCTATTCCTAGATAACTGCTGCATGTGACTTGCCTACTAGATCTTGTTTATTTTATATCCCGTAGTGAAGCAGGCTGAACAATGACCACCCAAACATATTCCTAGATTTTAGACAATTTACCCTATCAGGAAAAAAGAATCTACAGCTATGACTAAATTAAAGATTTTGATCCAGGTATGGTAGTGCATACCTGTACTCCCAGAATTCTGAGACAGGAAGACTGCGAGTTGAGTCCAGCCTGGGCAATTTAACAACTTAGAGAGATGCCGCCTCAGAATAAAATAAAATGTTTTTAAAACACTGGGATGGACTTTAGTGTGAAGCTCCCACACTTAATATATTCAATACCTCAAAATGAAAAGGATTTTGAAATAGGAAGGTTATCTTAGCTTGTCCCTATGGACTCTAAATGCAGTTACAATATTCTCTTAACCAATGGAAGAGCAGATAGGGATTAAAAGGGGGAAGCTGAAATGACCCTGAAGACAGGAACTGAAGTAGTGATGCCACAGGTCAAGGAATGACAAAGGCCTGCATAAGCTGAACCAGCAAGGAACAGATTGCCACCCTCAGACTCCAAAGGCAGTGTGGGCCTATGATATCTCCACTTCAGTGCAGGCACTCTGATTATAGGCCTCTAACTTCTACAGTTGAGAACATATTTTTGTTCTGACCCACCAAGTTTATAGTAATTTATCACATCAGGCTGTGGAATCTAATGTACTTTGTTAATAAATTCTCCAATTAACCTGATCAGTATGATGAGATATCATCTGATTGCTATTTGGCAAAGGCCTCTCATCATGAAAGTGTATGAAAGAGCAATGCCTCTGAAATTGCATATAAAATTAGATGTGTGCCTAGGCAGGCCATTTGCTAAGGGGGAGGGGGTTCTCTAATTTTCATCAGATTCTCCAAACAGCTGTCCCAATCGATCAGAAATGAAATTATGACACAAAAATCTGACAGTCCCCGGGCCCTATGACAGAGCTGGAAAATCTTGAGAGCTCTTGATTCCCCTGGCTTGCTGAACAAGGCGTAGCCCCTGAGGTCATGCTGGCAGGGCACCTGTGCTTCTTAATGGCATTTATCACTAGGGTTTTATGCAAAGCTATTTTTTTATTTCATAATGATTTTACCATTCTCACCTTCTCCAGAATTTGTTCTAAAACAATCTTATTTTATACAAAATCTTTTGTTTAAAGGTAAGTGCATGGATTTTCTGAAAACTTTTAGTCCAATTTAGCAGCCCAAAGGGGACAGCCATTTACCCAAGGCTACACACCCACCAGGAGAACACATGGGCATACATATCTTTTCCTTATGTATGTGCACATTTATCTATTATTCTTGTAGCTTGGAAAACAAAAAGGGAAATAAAATAAAGTTTTTGTTACAAACTGATCAGCCTCTTAATGCTATAAATGGATTCATACTATTGGTTCTAAGTGGGCAAAAATAAACCTTGTTATGGGATCAAGGAATGAGAAAGTGGATTAAAATGAGGAGGTAAATGAACTTGTCAAAGACACCTGTAAAGATCGCAGAGCACACCAGGAGAAATATTCCCAATTTTGCATTCCAACTTCTGTCTTTGTGTTGAGCTAGTCATATAAAGCTGTTTTTCAAATTTAACATTTGAAATTTCTTCAATGGAAAATGTATAGGTGTTCTACAATATGTTTAGCCTTTCATGATGGAAGAAGGTGTATTCTACTGTTGTCTAACACCAAAAAAGTAGTAGTTGTCACAAACTGTCATGTGTAAATATTTGAATGGACACTTGCATTTCTTGTGGATCAATGCATAGGGGAAGAATGTCTGAGAACATGTTGAACTTTTTTTAAAAAATCACCAACCTGTCTTCAAAAGCAGTTGTATGATTTTGTGTTCTGAGTAGGATATGAGTTCAATTTGTTCCATAACGTCAGCATTTAGTATAGCAGTTTTATAAATTCTAGATATTTTAATGAAGTGTAATGGTATCGCCTTGTGATTTTAATTTGCATTTTCTTGAGTAACTATATTGACTATTTTAAGTGTTTCCACACTCTAGAGAATAAGTAGGTTTTGAATTTTAATGTTTGTGCTCATTAATGATGGTGCTTTTGCATGTATGTCTTGATATGCATCTTGTTCAGTATCACTTGTACAAATATTCTGTGGTTTGCCTTTTTACTTTAACAGCATCTTTGAAGAGAAGAAATTTGAATATTGAGGAAATCTAATTTGTGTGCAACTGTGCCCTATATTGATAACTGGAAATGAAGCAAAATTGATAGCTTCTTCCTCTAACTCAGGAAGAAAAGTCTTCAAAGACCGTAATTATGCATGATTGTATGTGGAAAGGAAGCTAATAAGAAGTGACACAAAAACTATGTCCATGTAATGGAGTATGTAAGTATTCTTATACATGGGATAGGGTAGGAAATAGGATAAAATTGCACACATCTTAATAATATAATAGTAGTGACAATAGTTTCAATAGGCCAGTGATTATTCTAAATGCTCTTCTTGGTTTAATTCATTTAATCCTGAAGGTCTCCAACCTTGAAAATTTGTAAATCCCATTTGTTCATTATTACAAATCTATCACCCAAAATTATCTGGTGTTTACCAGAGTTCCAAATCCTTTTCCTATACCATTCTGCTTCATTCTATATCAGTTTGTCATAGAATTCTGAAAGTTCTCTGATTTGATTTCAGCCTTCTTACTGCTGCACTGCAGGAATAGACTTGGCTCTGATATTGCCATTCTAGGACTTTCAGGAATCTATTAGAACCTTTCGGTCATTGTCTAGCTAATTGAAGGTCAAGTATATAGACACACAGTACATTCCCACAGCCACAAAAACATATTTGTTCAGTTTAGTTCCAGCAAGGCTCAACTCAGGTTGTCTCTGGAAGTCAATTTGAATGTTTCCCATATTCTAATCCACACTGTGCACACACTTACCTAAGAACCTAATATTGTAGTACATAGTAATCCTAACTTATCCTTACATTGAGATATGTTTCCAACAATTCAAGAAAACGTCTCCTACTGAGTAAGCATAAAAGAGCATAATGAAATACCAGTGCTCCCCATCTCAAAATGATCATATATTTTCTATTTTTCTATTATCTGAAGTTGTATCATTGGCCAAAAAGTCTAAACCTTACTCTACTTTGAAAAAAATTGCATATGTCCTATGTGTTCTCCCTTGTCTTTACCAGTGAAAGGTACCTAGTTACAGTAAATAAAACTTTCATTGAATGATAGTTTGAATCTATAATCTTAGTTTAATGCCTCTTGCTTCTGATTTGACTTCATGTTTTTACTCTAACAAAAATGTTGGGCTTTTACAGCTTTAGCAGAGTGAAAAGAGGTTAAAATGGATCATCATCTGTAAAATTTGGGTAATGTTGTAGAACAAGTCAAGAAAAAATGGCAGGTACCTATAATAGATACAGGGAAAGGGAAATGAACCTGTTCAAAAGGAAGGAATTAGTGAGTTGAAGAAAAGGACAGGAGAGGGAGTGGGAGTAAGAGATATATCTACATATGTAAGAAGGATGGGTTGGACAACTGCACTGTGGATTTCTGCAGGTCTATGGAAGGAGCCGTTAATGATTAATATTTTTTTGTCTACTTTGTTCAATTCTTTGACCTTTTGCTCTTCTTAATTTCTTATATAGTTCTTTCTTTTTGTCTTCTTCCAATTTCACATGCATTTAACTGGTAATATGAACAACTAATTTGAAAACAACACTTATGCAATACAATAAGTACTGCGAAATTCGTATCATTTTGTTTAGCGAAATTCTGTATCATTTGTAATTTTTCTGTTTTAATATCATTTTGTAGTCTCTCTTAAAAGTAAATTTTAAAAACTAAAACTAAAACAATTATAGATATCTAGGGGCCAGAGAAATAGCTCAGTAGCTTGCCTAGCAGGCAAGCTTAAGCTCCTGGATTCAACCCCCAGTTTAAAATAAAAAAAAAAAAAAGATATCAGGAATGAATAAGAAAATAAAGGTAACCACTGAGGATAGGAAGGAAATAGGTATACCTGTGTGAATCTGACAGAGCATTTTAGAAAAAGGGGGAAATTATAAAAATATAAAGACCATTTTCTTTTTTCTGCACTTTTCACCTAGCTAGTACACCTTTATTCCAAGCAGCTGCCAGGCTCCTATTAAGGCTAAACTAAATAATGAAAGTCTTTTGACATTTGAAGAATAGCCATAATATTGGAGACTTTGCTATAGAACAAAACCTAGTAATAGATAAAATCAATACCTAGTAAAGTCATAACTACAATTTTTCAGTTAATACATACAATGAACTATAACAAAGCTAAGAACACAGCCAATAAAAATTTCATTAGGTGTGCCCCTGACTTTTCTTCAATAGAAAAAAGCAAAGGTAGTTATGATGATTAAAATAATAGAAAGAATGAAGATATATTTGATACATTAGGGAAACCAAGCCTTTCACAACAGTATCCAAAAAACTGAAATACTTAGGAACCCATCCAAGAATGCAAGTAAAAGATTTATACAGTGAAAGTTACAGCAATCTAAAAAAAGAGATTGAAGAGAATGTCAGAAAAGGGAATGATATTCCTTATTCATGGATAGGAAGAACCAGCCTGTGAAAAGGACTATACCACTGAAATTGTATACAGATTCAATGTAATCTCAATTAAATACCATTAGTATACCTCACAGAGCTGTAGAAAACTTTCCTCAAATTCATCTGGAACCAGAAGAGACCTAGAAGAGCAAAAACAATCCAAGGCAACAAAGCAAAGGTAGAAGCATCACAATCTCTGACTTGAAATTATACTACAAAGGTACTATAATAAAATCAGTATTCTACTGGCAACAAAACAGACCTGAGGATGAATGGAACAGATAAGAAGATGCAGAGACAATTACAAACATACTCAGATGGCTTATCTTTGACAAAGAGGCCAAACATGTTCACTGGAAGAAAGATAACCTCTTCAATAAATGGTGCTGGAAAAACCAGCTTTCCACATGCAGAACACTAAAATTATATGTATGGCTAATGCCATGCACTAAACTATAGTCAAAATACTTAAATATCAAAACAGAAATACTTAATTGACTGGAAGAGAAAGTAGGAGGAAATCTTGAAGACAGGAAGAGTTCATGAACTGCATGAGAAGTACTTCAAAGAATCAATAATTAGTATCTCACCTTTTTGAAAAATTATTGCAAGTCAAAAGAAATCACCAAGAGTTAAAAGAGACTTTACAAGTTTGGAAAACAATTTTATCTGACTGTCCCTCAGACAAAGCACTCCTATCTAGAACACATAAAGAATTCAAAAATATTAGGCCCCAAAAGTTTAAAGGTCCTATTCAAAAACGGACATCTGAGATGAATATACACTTCTCATATGAAGAAATACAAAGGGCAAACAAATATATGAAAAAATGTTTAACATCATTGGTCATTTAATAAATGCAAGTTAAAACATCAGTAAGATTATCTCTCATCCCAGAAAGAATAGCTAACATCATGAAGTCAAACAATAACAAATGCTAGAGGGACTGTGGAGGAAAAAGAACCCACCTCCACTGTAGGTGAGAGTATAGACTGGTACAACCATTATGAAAATCAATGTGAAGATTCCTCAAAAACCTAAGATTGGAGGTCGCATTCAACCCAGTTATTCCCCTCTTCAGAAGAACTGAAAATGTCATACCAGAGCAATGTATGTACACCCATGTTTATAGCTGTGTAATTTGTCATAGCTAAATCTTACAAACAAACTAAATGCCCATCCACTGAGGAAAAGATAAAAAGATGAGATATTTTTACACCATGAAGTATTACTCAGCTATAAAAACAGATAATTTGAGGCTTTTCTAGGTAAATGGATACAACTATAATTGTAAGTGAAATAAATCAGAGCTAAATGTCCAAACATCGTGTTGTCTCTTGTGTGTAAGAACCTCAAAAAGCAAATAAAATCTCAAAGGTACAATAGATACTGTGAAAAAGAAGAATCTGTTCAAAGGG
>NDGN011412627.1:0-13507 GCA_002564285.1 Tympanoctomys barrerae
GGGGATTGAACTCAGGCCCTTACGCTTGCCAGGGAAGTGCTTATTCTACTGAGCCATCTCCCCTGCCCCAGAAGGATTTTTTTTTTTTGTAGGGGGTGTGTGGGCCCTCTCAGGATGCCTTCAGGGCAGGTCTGGTTTGGTTTGAGGATGAAGGAAGTGAATCACAGCATCCTTAGCCTGACTGCTTTGATTCAGCAGGCACTTAAACACCTGAGCTAATGGGCAGCCCCCTGCAGAAAGTAAATAAAGCACTGTGGAAGGACGCCCTTCCAGAGCACAGGCGCCATTGCCCGAGGACTTGAGACGAGGCGCGGGGGAGCCTGGCAGAGGAGGGGTGCAGAGTTTTTCTTCTATACCTGTTGCTTTGATTGCTTCTAATGGGGAAAGCAAGCTCTTTTTGTAAATAAAAATTAACAAAATAATGCAACACTGTTTTTGTGTCATTTGATAGTGCTTTTAATAAGGTGTGGAACAAAAGGGCACTTGTCCTTTAGATTTTAATGGACCGAACATACAATGACCTGAAATTTTAACATACAGCAGGCATTCTTTCCCTCACTCACTCTGCCGCACTGATTTCTTGAGATAGACCCTGGCAGTCTCTGTAGACTGAAACAGACAGACAGAGACCCTGCCCTTGAGAAGTGTATGTAGGGAAAAAGCCGTCTTAGGAAATGATCTACCGTGTGGAAAATGCTGGGTTACCAGAGACGTTTATTACCACATTATTTTCAACACTCAAATTGGGATGTAGGCTTATTGCTTAGACAATAAGGAAATGGGTGCTTTATAAAAATAAACAATTCTGGGCCTGGGGAGATAACTCAGTAGAATAAGTGCTTGCTTGGCAAGTGCAGGGTCCTGAGTTCAATGTCCAGTACAAAAAAAAAAAAAAAAACACATAAAAATATAAAATACTTACAAAAGTAGACACTGAACAAGGTGCTCCTGAGAAGTGTGTATGCTATATTAGGTTACCATGATGGAGTACAGATACGTATATATTGAACGATTGTAGTTCTTCTAATGATGGGATGAGAGAAGGGTAATGTACAGCTAAGCTAATTAAAATGATAAATAATGGTTGTGGGATGAAATTAGGGTCTTGTTTTTTACTTTGCAATATTTCTTTTTTATCTCAGGATGATGAGAACAGCTTTCCTATCTTTTTAGGACATTTCTTCCAGCTTAGGCCTTATGAGCTTGACACCTATCTTCTCATTTAATGCTAATTTTTTCTCTGTGACAGATAAGGGTGCAAGGATCATTGGGTAGCTTGGATTCAAACTGGGAATTCCAGGTCCAGAATCTGATCTCTTAATTTTGATGCCACATTGCTTCTTTAGACTATGTTGGCCCTTGGTCAGATATTAAAATTATGATTGCAAGCAGCAGTCTCCAAAATTCAGGGTCCTATGCCTTGTTGGTTAATGGAGATTTTAGTGATGCCCACTGCCAAAAGGCTGAATGTAAAGAATCCTATATAACGACATTTGCAAATTTTACATTTCTGCTCAAAGATCAATCACATCTCCTCAAAGTATCCTTGAGTGCCTTATTTCTTTTTTTTCTTTTTTTGTGGAACCGGAGATTGAACTCAGGCCCTTGTGCCTGCCAGGGGAGCTCTTATTCTGCTGAGCCATCTCCCTAGTCCCTTTGAGTGCCTTATTAAATGTATGTTTTCAGTTGCTTGATGCATATTCTTGAACTCTACAAATATAAATTAGGTGGCTTACTTATATTTGAAATAACTATTTAGTGCATGTATTTTTCTTTTTTATTTTAGTCGATGGAAAACTGCACTGAGTAAGGTTGACCTTGTTAATTAGTTTCTTCTGCTGGATTGGTTTTTCTGCCTCTTTCTCTCCTTTTAAACATTCTCAGTTCCACCCTTCATATGATTTTCTTGCCTTTTTTTTCTCTTTTATTGAACAAACGCTTGAAGGTTAAAAACCCCTATAATTTGCACTTTGGAGTCATTTACTAGGCAAAGGTTTAAATTCCCAACCAGAAATTGGGGCTATGGGATTAGATCCCTTTTTTATACTTGGTAGTTGTTGACTATGAGTAAAAAGTTATATGTGGAGCAGAATTACAAAGGTGACTCTTAAAAGTGTGTGGAAGGATTATAACCTTAAAATATGCTCACCAAAGCCATGAAAAATAGATGAGTTCCCTAAGAGGTATCTAGCAGTACACCTTTATAGACTTCCAGCACAGATACATGACTTTCACATGGGGCCTGATGGCCTCTTGAAGAGAGTGGTGAAGGCTTTGTGCTCTAAGACTGTGTAATGTTTTAAGTTGCATTGTACACAGTTGACAATTCAATGTGAAAGTGTTCTGTGCAAGACGTCATGTGGTTTTCATTTATAGGGGGCCACTTCAAGATGGGAGGTTGGATTCCGACCTTTTGGCTTCATCCACAGTTCTCCAGTTTTTGTGTAGTCATTTGTGTTTAAGGAAATCTGAAGCCTGTTCTTCAGCACAACTGATTTTTTTGTGGAGGACTTTTGAGTTGAAAAAACATTTTCCACATACCATCTCCTGTCTTAAAGAAGGGGAAAGGGAAGAAAAGTCCCCATTCAGGCTAGATTAGAAAACATAATACACAGCACATCTGGCATTTTTTTCTCTGTTGCTTTCAAGATGGGAAGTAATGTTCTCATTCAAAGGTAACTATGTGGGAATTAGAATCTTATTTACCTGTGACATCTTCTAAAGGATTATCAGACACCTGTTAAGGAGGTGCAGGTATGGTGCACAATGCCATTCAAAAAGTTGTTTCATCAAGTGGGAGGATTTGAATAAACCATGTCACTGTCTAATTTAAATATTTACCTTAACTGCTTTAGATATGCAAGAGAAAATGCTAATTGTTCTGGAATATTGTGGATCTGCTCACATTTTCTATGTGTCCAATAAAACTTGGTGTCCTGGGTGTGTTAGGTATGCTTTCCCAGGAAATTCAGGATTTTTAGAAATGTCAAGGCTAGCTATGGTCATGCTTGCCCTGAATTTTAAAAAATGTAATAACTGAATCTTTTTCTACAGGGGATATGAAAAAAAAATGGTGTTCTATAATTTTCCTTTGGGACTTGGGGAGATAAGGCCAGGCATATGTGGCGTACCCAATCAAAACACAATTTCACAGGTGCTGAGTTTGCATGAGATGCGGTCTATCTCCTGGAACCTGGGTTTGCGTGAGCGTGCAGAGATGGGAAATGCATCTGTACCCAAGCAAATACCCTCCCGTGCTCTTCACAGAGACTGCATTGCCGGTGGTGACCCCTTCCTTGAAGGCCTCAGGAGCTATGGGACAAGAATGGGAAACCATCCCAGGTCCCCCAGGCAGAAGAGATACCTCAGCCATGCTAAAGCAAGATGGGCAATTATCTCTTTAGGAGCTATTAAAAGAACACAAAATGGTGCTATGCATCCTGTGTATTTAGTATTTTGTGTGGGTTGGGCATCTTTGGGATGGAGAGATGCTAATAAGTTGTCTGAGTTCGTGCGGCGTGAGACAGGATTTGAAGCTGAGTCTGTTGGACCTGAGAATCCAGATCCTCTCACTGTTCTTCTCTCCAGTTCTCATAATCCCAAGGGGCCTCTGTGCAGTAGGCAAATTACTTAGAAGGGGCGTGGCCTTCATTCTTTTATCTCTTCTTCCACCCCTGCTGAACTTCTGTTTGCTAGCTTATCCCTGTTGTATGTAGCTTTCTCAATAAAATGTGTAGCCATAGGTGGCTGGAGAGATAGTTCAGTGGCCTAAGCACCTGCCTGGCAAGGGCAAAGACCCTCGGTTGATCCCCGGTACCACTGGCCCCCATGCCAGACACTTTGGTGTATGCCTGTAATTCCACCACTGTGGAGGCCGAGACAGGAGAATCACTTTAAGTCTGAGCTGTGTAGTGAGACCCTGTATCCAATAAATAATTAAATAAAATATTAAAAAATGTGTAGTGATAGAGAAAGACTGGATGGAAACTACTTCTCTCATGTATGTATGTATGTTTGCATGTATTTGTAATCAAGTTCCTTCATTAAAGATTATGATAAATATATATATTATATATTTACATAGTTGCTATCCATATATATTATATACGTATATATTATATATATATACATTTAGGTTATCTAATTTTCATTTCTGTGTCAGGGTCTCCCTACATGGCTGCCAACATAGGTGTCTCACTAGTACTGCCCACTCAGCCCAGTGTCTGGCTTTGCATTATTGGCTGACAGATTTGAGGTGACTTATGCAACTTGTCAAGTCCTCAGCTACTCATCTTGGAAGTGACTACATTGTTTTTCCCTGGTATAATTTTTGAAAGGATAAAAGACATGATTTAAAAGAAAGTGCTCCAGCCCAAAGACTTACTGCGCTTTATATAAACTTGTTCCTCACTTTCAGAGAATCTAAGAAATGCCCTAGTGTGCCTGTGTGCACACACACGTGTGTGTCACTCATAGACCGATTCAGCAGAGGAGTTTCTTTCCCTGCAAATCAAGGGTAATGATTTCCTCAAAGCTTCAAGAAGGAAACTGACAAGCAGCTTATAACTCGTGTACTTAGTGCCTGGCCCTCAGGTAACTAAACAGTCCTGTCTTTTTCAGTTTAAGAATTCTTTGAAAGGACAGAGACTGGACTAATTTCAAGCGGCTGTTCCTGCACTGAAGTAGCTTCTCACCGCCCCGCCCCCAACTAATCATGACAAATTCCTTGGCTCAGACAAACTCCTTCACTTAAATTGTGACCCATTAGTTGGGAATATTACAGTCACCTTCTCAGCCTGTTTCTTCCTCACACAGAGTGAAGAAGATTCCCACCAAGCCGGGAATTATGGTTTGTTTAAATATCAGCGTGTCCGCTAAGTGCCTGAACACAGAACACAAGCAGCTCAAAAGCTGGTTTCTTTCTTCCCTCCCTTGCCCGATCTGTGGGATGGGACATTTGCGGCCGCACTAGCCAAGCTGGTCCTGCTTTTCTTGTGAGAGAATTTCTCACTGCTGCAGAACAACACCCCAGCTTCTCACGGACCCTGGGGAAGGGGGCTGCAAAGCAAAGGCTAAATGAGCTTCGAAGGTGGAGCCGCGGACAGGGCTGCGCTTGTGCATTTGGAGTAAGTTCGACTGAGATGCACGGAGCAGTGTTTTTCCTTTTTATTCTCCACTCAGCGCGTATGAGGCTGAATCATTTATTAGCGTTAATGGAAAACAGATTAATGTCCTTTTGTTCGTTCTAGAGTTGCCTGCTTTCTCAGGCAAGAAACAATGCAGCCAAGTTTGTGACCTCAGTGTGCGCTGAGCACTCTGCGCAAGTACACCCCGGGTGTCCTCCAGGGGGTGACAGTGCACCCCGGGTGTCCTCCAGGGGGTGACAGTGCACCCCGGGTGTCCTCCTGGAGGTGACAGTGCACCCCGGGTGTCCTCCTGGGGGTGACAGTGACTCTGGGTGTCATTACAAGCATGGCAAGGAATGCACTACCAGCCCCATAGTCCTTTCTACCCATGCTCCAAGGCCTTGGGAAGACATTTCACAAATTTGCATGTCTATATCTTTAAAGACCAAAAGGGAGCCACAAGCTTTTTGAAAATAAAGGTTTAAAAGTCATTTTTCCAGATGTGGGGCCCCCGAAATGTAGACAAGCCTCTGATAAAGGAGCCCTCGCGGTCACACCCCGTGGGATTTGAGGGAGTTAGGTAGGAGGAGCGACAGGCAGGTGAGGCTGAGTCTCTGCCTCTGTTCTTGCTGATCTCCTCTTGCAATTTCTCCTAGTGAGGGAGAAGGCCCGGCTCTCCCAGCATGGGCCCTGGAAGGTGCCTTCAGGAAAGCTTTAGCTTGCATATTTCTTTGTCTGAAAAATTCTGAGTTGGGAGCAAGTGCATTGCTTAAGAAGGTGACTAACTTCCTCACTGTTCATAGAGCAGCATCTTGACTTTTTTTGTTGTTGTTGTTCTTAAAGTCAGTGAGTTGAGCTGCTAGGACTGCAGAGATCCTTAGTGTGCACCTTCTCTGTGTTCAGGCTCTGTGAGGAGGAGCCTGCGCCCCCCTCTCAGAGCTCTCACACTCTCATGCACACAATGCCTGGCAGAATTCACTAAAAGTGCATAAGTATTCTCCTTCCGTGTATGTGCTGGTACCCCCTGGGCTGGGAAGCTGTAGTGCCAGGGATATATTCCTGCCTAACCGACCAGCCCAAAGTCTAGCAGCTTTCACTATTAGTGCTTGTTCCCAGTACTGCGCATGGATAACTTCCACTGTGAGAAGCTGAGTGGTCTTGGCTGGGATCGTTGCTGTGACTGCAGTTGCTTGGCAGCTAATCTGGGGCTGGGTGGTTACAAGTGGCCTCAGGCACCAGCCTGGTTTTGGTATTTATTGGATGTTTGCGGGGCCACCTCAGCAGCCTAAAGCAGCCTTTTTCACAAGGTGGCAGCATTCCAAGAAAGCTACCCTAGCGTGGATGTGACTTTCAAGGCTCTACTTCATCTTGTTTTCTCGCATTCCATGGACCAATGAGTCATGGAGCCAAGCCCAAAGTCTCATGGGAGGAAACTATTGGAAGCTTCGGGACAGAAGGCTTGAAGGATTGGAGGCCATTAGTGTAATAATCAACTGCAGGCTTCAACCTGAATATCCATTACCACTCCTTTTTCTTTAGCACCTAATGTGGCTGATTGCTTCACATATACTATTTCACTAACTTCCCACAATAGTTTACCGAAGTAGATGAAATTGTCCCACATGTTCTGAAGACAGTAAACTGCCTGTGGTCACACTGTTGGTAAATGTTCAAGATTTTGTCATGAACAGAGTCATTCTATAAATCAGCTTCCTCTTTGCCTCATGTGATGGGTGATCTTAATAGCGAGAGGAACGTAGGACGCTGGTAAAGCACACTTCTGAGTCCACCTGGGCAGGTCTGGGGTGTGGCCATACCTGGTGCTGGGAGCCTTCTGCGCTGATGCTTTCCCCCTCCTCTTGCCTCCTGCTTTCCACATGTTGAAGAGCTTTACTATGTACCTCTAGCAGGATGTCTTGGCCTTGGAGCCAGCCAGCATTGTCTAAAACTTCTGACATCCTGAGCCAAAATAAACCTTTCTTTTAAATTGTGGATGTCAGATATTTTTGACAGTTAGAGAAAGCTGACCAGTTCACTTTGTGGCCATGGGTCACACAGGTCTGGACTATAAACCATTTGGGAAACAAAAGATGCAATGGGGACTCATGTTGGGCAGGGAATATAGAGGCTTAGTACAAGGAAAAGGCTGATGCATGGTGAGGATGAATAATTCAGAAATGTCTGGTGAGTTCCAGAGATTTTAATTGGGGTTCACTACAGAATAAAAAGTATCTGGGCTTGGTTATAAAAAGTGCCAAGTTCAAAATCTGGCAATCCTCCTTCTAGTGTGTGATTAAATTTTATAAACCTCAGAAATGTCAACCTTTACATGGGGATTCTACTTGTTTAATTAAGAAAGTCTATGTGTCTAGAACTCTGAGTGCAGCATTAGCCTCTGTATGGAACTCAAATTATAGGAATGAGTGGTTTGAAAAGGAAATGGTGAAATAAAGGGTATTTGAGACAAAGAGAACAACACAGGATATGGAGGGGGTTCCTTGGCCTCTCTCTGAGCATAGAGAGCTATGAGTTTATATAAGAGAGCTACACAGAGTAGCACTGACTTGGTAGAATGAAGTCGAACTTGGAAGGGCCTGGATAGCTAGGTAAAGGAGGTAAATGTCCTGAGTTGGCAAGTGGCAACCCATGCCGTCTGTAGGGCTTGGGGTAACTAACATGGGTGCATGATTTCCAGTTCAGCCACCTTGAGCCCACTGGGTTTCTCCATTATTGCAAGTTTATCCTTCTGGCCAGTGCAAGTCAAGTTCTAGATCTGAGTGCCTCGATCTTGGTAACTTGAGATTCTTCAAATATTGAGAATGAAGCCAATACTGAAACAGAAAGCCTTCTCTCTCCTTTTACATTAATGGCCAGTAACTATCAGGGCACCGCATGGGTCCTCTTTTCCGTATAGCCATTGTCTTTGGAAAATCCGGGTTCTTTTTGTTGATTGACTCACATGGTGTATGAGCAGCCAGACAGCAATGTGTCGAGGCTGGGTTGCCCATGCCAAGCATGTGCATCTCTGTCCCACTCAGTGTCATACAGGCAGCCTACTATGACCTTGAGAGGGCATAATCACAGCACAGGAAAGGGAAAATATAGCAAATCAGGGATCTCTGCTGCACCCTTAAATGCTTCAGGTTTAAACATTTCCGACATGACTACAGCATAATTAAGTGTAAGGTACAGGAGAATTCCTTTCTGATACAGCTGGGAGGAAGAGTTCTACCTCTGAAAAACAAGCACTTATTTTGATTAAACTCAAAAAAAAGTTGCACATACAGAATGGCTAAGACTATGGAGGCCAACAACAACACATATAAGTGAGCAGGTGAGGCGATTAGAGCCTTCACATATCGACGACGGAGCCTGAGCATCTCTTTGGCAGTTCTTCATACACTGAAATTTACATCTACCCCTAAGGTCTCCCAGTTCTATTTTTAGGTATTTCCCCTACAGAAATAAAAACTCATGTCCACAGAAAGACTTCTGTGAGAATGGTTAGTGCAGCTTTTTACTTGCGATATTGTCCATATTTCAATATTGAATGTAGATGACTGGACTGAGGTTTTGCTTTTGTAGCCTTTGCAGTAAAGAAACCAAACAATTAGACTCTATCAATGTGGAGTTGACATTTCATCAGTTCTGTGATTTGGCAGGAGTTACAGCCTCTGTGAATTTTAGTTTACTAATCTGAAATGATATAGGGAAGATGCATGCACTTATTGTTCCAACCAGTGTCTTAGTTCCTTTCTTGAGATGCAAAGCATGACACCCACAATTTAAAGACAGAAAGGTGTACTTTGCCTCACAGCCGGCAGACACTTTAATCTATACTCTTCTGGCTACACAGCAGGATGCAGGACAGGGCATGGCAAGGGAAAAGTATCTTCATGGCATGACAGCAGGAAGTCTAGCCCTCCTAGCATATACTCTCAGTGGCCCGTCCAGGGTTCACCTCCCAAATCACATTTAGCTGTATGTCCAGTGGACTAACGCACTTGTGAGTCCATGATTCAATCACCTCGCAAAGCTCTACCCATGAGTGCATGAGGCTTGGAGGGAACATCTAGCTGCAAAACAGAACAACTAGAGATTCCACAGCTCAGTTACTGAGCACATAGATTTAAGAAGCAGTAGTGAGACAGTCAATCTTCCCCTTCTCCCTGCATCATCCTTCTGATGCACACATTATGGGGTCATGTGACCTCAGGGCAGAAGACAATAGGTAAATTCATGGGAGAACATTTACTAAGCAGCCCTACCTCTGCCATAATAGCCAGTGGTGGCGGCCATCTGTGCCACTTCTGACTTTCCCACAGAATATAAAAATCCTGATTCTGACCTTTGGGTAACTTATTTACTCATTCTCAAACATTTAAGGTTGTGACCTCTTATAGAGTTTGTTCATTTATTATGTAAAAAGGTATTTATGAGACCCATGTGTGGGCCAGACATTGAGCCAAGCACTAGAAATCAGTGAGCAAATAGGCAATAACTCTGTCTCCATAGAAGAGACAGGACATTCATGGAAAAATACCCAGTCATGTAGTAGGATGCCAGAAAAGAAATGTGTGCCATGATAAAAAATAAATCAAGTTGAAGGGCCACTAGTTTAAAAAGAGCAGCCATGAAAAACTCTTCATATAGCTTTGAACAGAGACCTGAAGGGAAGGAGTGAGCCATGTGGATGCCTGAGTAAGAAGCACGTAGGACTCAAGAAGAGCAGGTGCACAGGCCCGGGGCTGGGGGTATGTTTAGATGAGCAGCAGACAGCCAGGAAGCATGATACCAGCGACTCTACATGCGATCATTAAGTGTATAGTGAATAACAAGTAAATATTTGTCAAGAGGAAAGTATTTTAAAATACTGTTCCATCCAGTAACATCACATTCATATATCATTATTAATAATACCAGCACTTAGAAATAAATAACTTTCAATTTTAAAAAATGAGTTATAAGAAAGGTGCTTTATGACAAATTTGAATTATGCTCTTTTATGGATTTTAGTCAATTCTGGAATATCTTGTTGGCCCAAACATTATGTAGACCTGACATTTCTAGTTATGATTTACTAAATGCATGTGGTTATTTTTAAACATAATGCTCTGAGATTGACATAAAGGTGTGTTTTCTAAATCAATATGTGTGTACACATATATTGTCTAACTAAGCATTTGAAGGAACAATGACTGATATTTTTATTGTTGTTTTAGTCTTCCTATAAGTAAATAAGTAAAATGTGAAGGGACAGTCCACTTTTGGAATTCCATGTGAAATGCTCGGTAAAGCTGGGTAAGCCCCTCAGTCTACAATATTTTTCAAAATTGTTCCCATAGTTTTACCATTTTGCCTTTTGGGAAAACAGGCTGTTGCTGATTTCATCCCCAGGTACCTTCTGCTCATTCGCTTTCCTTTGTATCAGCAGGTTTGGTGGTCCTTACAAAGGACCCCCAGCATCAACCTGAAGGAGATCCTTGTCTGGCTGCGCCCTTCCCAGCACTGCTGCTGGAGCATTAAGATGCAGCTCAAAAATTCAAAGCCAATTACTGATCTCTATTCTAATCAGTTTCAAGACTGGGGCTGTGTAATTTTATTTCATTATAAAATTGGAAGTTGCTCTGTGGAAGTGGAGTCAGTGTTAATGTGCTTAGCATGTAAAAAAATTTGTAAACATTTCCCCTAAAGAAGTTATACTTTCAAAACTTAATTTAGTTTAAGAGCCCTAATATGAATTCCTTTCTATTTCAGTGTCAACCAAAGAGGTCAAAATAGAATGCTGACAGATAAGAATATCAAAGTTACACACCTTTCCTTATAATTTCATCTGTGTGTACTCCCCCATGTCCCATTAGTATTCCTGGTAGTTGAAGTCTAACCACCCAACTCTGCTAATTAAAAGCTGGGGAAATGACCTAGGGCAAGTTACCTAAGCTTTCACTGCACCAGGTTTGTTTTCTTTAAAATGTAGATGAGAACAGTGCCTCATATGTGTACAGGGTCTTCCACATTACCAAGAGTGAAGCAAACATATAATGAATATATTAATAGTTACTATTTATGTTATCCTTTGACAGGATTAGGCTCAACTATGAGCAACCAAGCATACAAAATAATTGTGTTTTAAACAAAGTGAAGTTGTTCTGTTATGAATTCCCCAGGAATCCAGTGCTCGCAAAGATGCACCAGGCTCCTCTTCCCCAGGAATTCAGTGCTTGCAAAGATGCACCAGGCTCCTTGGAGACAAAGATTTTGACCTATTACTGCCAGGACCAATGCACCAGTTCAGTTGTACAGTCCAAGATCCCTGGTCCAGTCCAGATCAAGCCTGCATTAGTGCACATCTTATTGGCTAGATGTTGGTCACCTGATCACACTTAGTTGCCTGGGAGACTGGAATATATAAGCTATACTACATATTCCTGGAGAGTTCTGTGCTCAGCTAATATCTAAGGGTCCAATTACTGCTGAAGAATAGGAGAACAAGCACCTTTGCTCTGTCACATTTTTCAGAGAGTAAGCCTGGTTGTTTTTATGAAATTGTCCTCTGCTCCATGGATTCTTCTTCTATTGGTTCTTTTACTGTCGAACGTTCAGTGATGCATGCTGGGTAACTCGAACATGATGTTTTCACTAGCAAAGTTCATTTGCTTGCCCTTTTCCAAGCTGCCACATCTTGCATCAGAACAACTGCAGCTATCACTTGTGAGACTTGCTACTTCTGCTGCCAATAGTCTTTTGCACCCCGCAGCCAGAGCACACTTGTGGAAATGGAGATCAGATCAAATTGCTCCCCTCTTGGAAGGGTTCCAGTGGTTTCTCTTATTGCTCCAAAGAAAACATAAAACTTTGCTGTGCCCTATAACATCTATGAGGGGTGTGCAAAAAGGAAAAACAAATATTACAGTAAAAGATAAAGTGTCACTACACTCCCTAAAAACACTACTGCTTGCATTAAACACGTTTATTCCATCATTTGTGTCTCTTTGTCAATCAGTTCTGGAAGTGTCTTTATGAGGTGTGACCAAAATACCATGAGTACTGCTGCAGAGCACCATGCAGACAGAGTGACGTGCAAAGACACGGTGGTGTGTCCTCACCCTCCTTGCTCACTAGATATGTTACGGAGGGACTTCTGGCTCTTGCCCAGAGTGACAGTGAGCATGAAAGGCAGGTGCTTTGAATTGATTCAGGCCATCTGAGGCAAGCATGACAGCACAAGTAGACACTCATGAAAGAAGTCTTCTAGAACTGCTTCAGAAAGTGGCAAGATCCACGGGATAAAAGCATCAAAGTTAGAGTATTTTGAAGGGAATTAATGGGAATGTGTCTGTTGACATAACACATTTTTAAAAAATTTAAATATTTGCTGTATTTGTTGATCACACCTCATGTATGTCCTGGCTCCGCTCTGTGACTTTATCTATATGTCATTTGTCTTCACAATACTGCAGCTATATCAGCCTCCTCCCTGATCTTCCCTGCCATCACAGGTAGAATCTTTCCTGATGAGTTTTGCTTGCAAATTGAAACACAAGTTCGGAGAACCATAGTCAGTTATCTGTGGCCAAAAGGGATGGAGTCAGAATAAAGCCCTGCAAGGAATTCTCCACTCCCAAGTTTTGTAAGGTAGCCCTGGTAAGATCAGATTCCTGGACTGTGTCTCTAAGACTGGCACATAGCACATACCTCAGACAGGAGGTTACAGATTTGGGGTTGAAAGCAGAGGCCTTCCTGTTGGGAGGGACCCAGAAAGGTACATGAAGAGGATGGAGGAAAGTGTCTCTACTGTGAAGGGAACAGAAGAATTAAAATCCTCAGGACAAAGAATCCCAGAGCAAAGGGAAAAAACAGTGAGTTTTCCAGTGGGGCTTCAGTGAAGGAAGCATGGGTGTGCAGCACCTGCTTCTCACAAGACAGAGAGGACTGGGATGCTTGATCAGAAGTTTGAGTAGTATTTCATGTAAGATGATGGCTTGAAATGTACATGATAGAAACAGATGACATAAATATTTGATAAGGCCCGAGGTGGAGCTTCTGGAAAGGGGATTGGAACCAAGGCAGGAGGAAGGAAGCTTTGTGAAAGGGATGGGAAGGAATGTTTGGGATGAGAAGGAAAATGTTTGGCTGAACTAAGAGGGTGGAGCAAGGAATAGCAAGAAAGAGACCGGAAGTGCGAAAGTGTCAATGACAGAGCTCAGAGGAGAAAGCCAGCCGTGCCTATCGCCCACCTGCAGAAGCCATTGTCGGGCAGATCAGAGGCTAAGCAGTCACTCAAGGTCCTCATGTCACTTGGCTAGAGCGATAGATGCTGATCTCTTCTTCTTCTTCTTCTTCTTCTTCTTCTTCTTCTTCTTCTTCTTCTTCTTCTTCTT
>NDGN011412633.1:0-13023 GCA_002564285.1 Tympanoctomys barrerae
TGAACTCAGGCCCTTGCACTTGCCAGGAAAACGCTTATTCCACTGAGCCATCTCCCTGGCCCCAACTTAGCCATTTCTTATCCTCCCAGATGTGTGTCTGGCCCAGGTCTCCCAAATGGAAACATCTGTTTCATCTCCAGCAGTGAAAGAAGCTGTTTCTGCACTGGGGGCAGCCTCCATGTCTTTGCCTTTGATTCCTGAAGCTGTCTTTACTGTGCACTTCTTTTGACAGAGAACATGAACCATAATAAAAAGCTGCTCAGGAGAAAAAAAAGTTGGCATGTCCATTTGTACAGTTAAGAGTTAAGTGTTTTCAGGCCTGGTGGAAAGCCATACACAATTAGGGCATTCACGTTCAAATGCACCAGGAAACTTTGGTATATCTTCATAGATTTTATCAGTGTAGACATACTTGAAGCTAGAAATGCTAAAATAGCTTCCAGGATCTAGAGATTGAAATGTAGGTGTTGTCTGAAAAAACTGCTCTTATGTTAAGTATGAAATGTGTACCAGAAAATTGATTGTCATTGTGGCTATCGTGTACATGTATGTTTTCATCACAATTGGCTTTCTCTTTGTATTCACTGAAAGTATAGGACAACTGCTGGAGGGAGAGGAGGACTTCATCTTTCTAAAAAAACTGCTCTCTTCTCCGTATCATTATGGGATAACCCAAGCTTTTAAATCTCTAATTATCCTTGTGTTAACCTAGAAATCCTGATGTTTTGTTGTGCATTCCTTTCTGATCTCTGAATGATGGGATTTAGAGTGCTGCATTCTGACGTGGCTCTTTGATTTTGCAGTTTTCCATTCTGTTTCTTCTCACAGCAGCTGCAGTCCTCCTGATCTGGCATTTCCAGGAAAATTTACAAACACCTACCTGTCTGTAGAGACTTGCTGGAAGACATTTTATTTTTATTGTTTCCCCATGAAACACTGGTAATATTTTAGAGCGGGTGAACTCTGAGGCATTGTTTGTGGACTGCTAATTTGTAATATGAATCTCCTGCCCTCTTGTTTATTGTACCTTTGCCTGTAGGTCCCAAGTGCCGTAAATGTGCTTTCATGGGTTTTCTGTAGAAACCCAACACTCAAAAATGAGCTTCTGCATTTTATTACCTTTTGATAATGTCTTTTTGTGCTTTTATTAGCATCACTAGGAACAGACTTAAGCCTATTTAACAGGCCCATGGTTTGCTGCACAGAAATGTAGAGGAAGTGTCAATTTTCCTTCTCTAAAAGGGTGAAAAAGTCTTTGGTATAGTTTTCACAAGGGTAGTTTGATTAAATATGGGTAACCCTGAGACAAGGAAACCGTCTGCCGCCTTTTCGTGGTTTAGCATTTGGATTCTTACCGGCACATCATCCCACTGCTGACTCTTCACCAGTTCATAGGAAGGTTTTGTTAAGTCAAATTTAGGAACAGGGAATCCAGGAATAGCATTGTGCAGATGGAAGCCAAATGTCACCAGCCAGCTGTTAACATCTGGGAGAAAAACGTTCAAAAGGAAAGGTGATAGGGATTATTTTGTGCTTTCGTAAATTTAAATTCTTACCTTACAAAAGCCCAATTTCACAAATAATCTGAAAGCAAGCACGTTTGCCTTCCTCCTAACATTTCAAATCTGCTACTTTCAGACACTAAGACAGTATCCTGAGTCACAGAACTATGGCAAGTATTATGAAAAATGCAGAGTAATAGATACTCCCTTAGACTGGGCAAACTGTCACAAGTGTGACATTGTGTCCTGTGCCAATGCTGGTGATAAAAAGGGTAGTAACAATGCACTGCAGCATTAAAGAGATGTAGTTGTAGAAAACAAATGAAATTTGTTTTGTAGTTAGTAGAGGCTGGACTTAAATAGCAGTTGCATGTTATTAGCTTTCAAAAGTGACTGCCTAAGGATATGTGGACTTCTACAACCCATTTTCTATTACTAAAAGCCCTAAATTGAGAGTATTAAAATGAACAGTTGATTCTTAATCAACGATGAATGCGAAAAGCTGGCAATGCCAGCCAAGGGTGTGGAGGCTCTGATTACCGTCAGTTAGGACTTCAAAAGCTCGCTGTGCACAGGTGGAGATGAAGTTTTTGGGGCGAGAACCTGGAAACCTTTAAAATGGTATTTTAAAATATTGCCATGTGACTCCAAAAGCCATTAAGCTCAGGATAAGGCTTTTATTCTATTCTGGAGGTTATAATGTTACAGAACTACTCAGCAGGCTTGCAGGTTTATGAGTACAGTTGGGTGTAGATTATTTTATATATTAAGCACATTGCTGGAAAATTTGAAATTGCATTTCACCTAATATATTTTATGCTGTTCTATCTCTCTTTTGATGTTTTCCAGAAAATGCTGCCACGGCATTCCTTGCAGTCCGTGTTGCTAGGAGAGGATGGACGCAGGGACTGTGAGCTTTCCAGCCCTTCAGCCAGCCTCTGTCAACACCCCTTAAATAACCCGAGGTAAACTGCTTGTCAGAATGATGGAGAGCCACCTGCTTCCCATTTCCTCCTCCAGGGCACAAACTCTCACCTCCAGGCTGGCAGGGCCTTTGTCCAGGCGTCATATGGCTGCCAAACCAGTGGCACTCTCTCTGTTGTAGGTGCGATAGTGGTTGTGCTGAGCGATAAATCCCCATGTTTCCACATAACATGGGAGGTGATACTTTTTGGGGGGACAGTATATGTAAGATTACAAGGGAGTCTTACGTTCTGGGGAAAATTCTTTCTTCCAAATGTTGGAGTAGTGAGGATGAAAATTCTCTTACTCTGAGCATTGTTTGCCTAAGTGTAATGCAAAGGGGCTTCAGTATTGAAAAGTACCTCCAAAGTAACGGGACTTGGATGCAGGTGTGTATGGAAGACCCTGAAGAAACATATCCTAATGGTGTGGCTTGAGCATGATGCAGAGAGGAGGGGCTTTCGGGAGTTTACACGGAACAGACATCCGGGAAGCTTTTGGCAGGCTGCGAGGGTGGGAAACAGATGTTCAGTGAAGAGGAGCAGCATTTTGAGAGCTGTCCTGACTGCCGGGAGAACAGTCAGCTCAGTGTGTCTCATATACTGAGGCAGAAAAGAGAAAGCTGGAAGGAGAAGTGAACAGAAGTCAAATGGAAACAGGAAAACCCAAACCAAAATAAAACAAAACAAAAACTTGAGAAGGAGCTGTTCTTCAGGAAGTCTCAATCTGATAGTTTCATTAGGCAATCTGAACAACGACTGGGAGGCTGGAAGGGACAGCTCAGGAGTCCTGAAGTGGAGGAACTGAAGAGAGAACCAGAGTATGTTTGGAAAGACCTTGTCTCTGTTATCTTGGCTGTTCTGTGATGGCAGAAGTGGGAGATGTTTTAGATCTTATAAAACTATGAATAACTGGTACTAAACTTGGAAAGGTAAGATATCTATAGCTGAACATTGCTCCACATTGGTGGAGAAATTGTTGTGCCTTTAATAGCGTCGCCGTGCACGAGCTGCAGCCAATCACAGCGGAGGGCATGGTGTAGGAAGATGAAGTGAGAACACAAGCAGGATCCCTTTGCCACACAGCTCTGGGAGAAATGGCTCCATCATTGTTCCGAAGTGATGGTGATGAAGACAGGTTAAACACGTGCAGCAATGAGATGCATATCACAGTGTTGTGTTTTAGATGGAGCGTGTCCAGTAGGAATTCATCTGAATACTGACACCCTACATTACACATTTGTAATGTAGTTACCATTTAATGCAGAATCGTGTATGAGGGGACAGAAAAATGTGAGCGATTAGGTGCATTACATTAAGAGACACAATGCCACTAATCCTCTCAAAATACTACTACTTGCTACTTTTTTTCTGGTCCGGGGATTGAACTCAGGACCCTGTGCTTGCCAGGCAAGCACTTATTCTACTGAGCTATTTCCCACGCCCCACTACTACTTGCTTCAAACAACATTTCCCATTATTCTTGCCTCTGTTCTGAAGCAGTTCTGCAAGTCCTGTGTCAGGACTGTCTTCAGTTGTGCTGTTGTGGCTACCTTGATAACCTGAACTGATTTAAAATGTTCACCTTTCATGGCCATTTTTACTTTGAGGAAAGCCCAGAAATTGCAGGGTGCCAGATCTGGTGAATAGGGTGGGTGAGGATACGCCATACTGTTTTTATGAATTCTGCCTTTCTGTTCACTAGCACTTGGCAGCAAGTCACCATGTTTTTGATTACGCCTTATAAAAAGCACTCACGAATGAAAACTTTCCAAGATGCTTCATAAAATGTCAAGAATGATGGGTGTGCTCAAAATGAAAGGGGGGTATTTTGAGAGGAATTAATGGCAATGTGTCATTTACTGTGATGTATTTTAATAAATATAAACATGCCCTGTACATTTTGATCATATTTCATATATTCAGGATTGGAGATTGAACCCAGAGCTCATGCCTACCAGGCAAGTGCCCTATTGCTGAGTTATATCTTCAGAACTAATAAAATTTTATTTTGACACTGGGTCTTTCTACGTTGTCCAGATGAACCTTGACTTGTGCTCTTTCTACTTCAGGTTCTGGAGTAGCTGGGATTATGGGTGTGTGTCACTATGCTTGGATTACAATTTTTTATATTATGACACAGGCACTGCTGTTCCCATTTTATAGCTGAGGCATTGCCACAGTGTAGGTGTCCTTAGGTTAAAGGTTTGTCACCCAGGGTGAAGGTGGTGGATCCTTTGAGAGGTGAGTCCTTAGGTGATTGGGAACATGGCCTTGAAGGGAACCATGGGGCCCTGGTCTTTTCCTCTTCAACTTCTGCTTTTGATGAAGTGAGAGGTTTTCTTATGCCATGTGCTCTTGCTCTGACATGGTGCCTCTGCACAGGCTCAAATAGCTAAGGCCAGTGTACAACAGACTAGAAGCTCTAAAACTGTGGGCCAAAATAAATCTTCTCTTTTTAGGAGCTATTTCTCATGGTTCTTTTGGAACTTGCCATGCCAGACAAGCATTCTACCAGGAAGCCACATCCCCAGGTCTACCCTCGCTGTTTTATTACAGTCATAAAAAGTTAATATACCAATGAGATACAAAAATCTTTCTTTGGCTATAAAGCTACAGTTTATAGGAGAAAGAGACTAGAATTCCAGTTTGGGGACTTCAAGTTGATTATGTTTTCTGTTCCCCCTTGTCTCCTCCCTTAATGACTACATTCTATTTTGTGGTAAGAAACATACTGCCCTTGGGCACTGGCAAGCAGGATGGAAAGTAACTGTGCTTCATTTTTCCTTAGTACTTCTCTACAGATCCAAACAGGAATACTGTGTCTAAAAGGTCAATTCTAGTTATTTCTCTGTATTAATTTAATGGTCACCAGAATTCAGCAATTGTAATGGAAAAATATGCCTACCTGTGATGTAATCTTTGACATCATGGATTTTGCTCGCAGGGTTGTTATTCCTAAACATATACAGGTTAAATGGGGCTGGGTCCTTCCCAATTCTTTTCCAGATTTCTATGTCGGGTGTTGTCCATCGTCCTGCCAAAATGTCATAATCCCTTTCTCCAAAGTGGATTAATTTGGTGAGTGGGTCATACAGGCCACCATGAAATCCAATTACCAGTTGAAAGTCAATATTGGAGTCAAAATAGATTTCCCCATATGCAGTATACTGAATCTGTTTTAGCATAAGCCCGTTGCTACTGAAAACAGCCAATGGTGTCCCAGTGTTATCTGATGCAATGTAGAATTCATCTCCACTGCTGATTTCCATGGCAAAAAGGTGTCCTTGGAGATCATAATAAAGGGAGGTGATTTCTGAACTTGAATGGTTATACACATGAGTAATCCTAGTGGGATAGGTGAGGTCAGCATAAAAAAATTGCAGGTGCTGTCCGAGGCTGGTTTTGCTAGAAACGCGCCTTCCCAGGCCGTCATAACGATAGATCACTGTCCAGCCACTACCTTTACTGTAAACTCGAGTTAGAAGTCCCTTGGAGCTATATTCAAAGATTTCTGTGCCTCTTTGACGTAGGAAACCATCTTCATCCAACCGATACTGGACATCACCCAGTCGAGTGATTCTGTCTCGCAGGTCGTACCGGAGGGGCGTCAAGCGTGCGCTGTTGCTTGGGTTCAGCAAATGGAGGTTTCCGTTCAGATCGTAGTTATAACGCCACATGATCTTTTCATTCAGATAAACTGTTTGCAGCTGTCCGTCAACGTCATATTCATAAGCGTATTTGGTAGTGTTGGCAAAGGGGCCTATTTTAATCTCTCTTTTGGTTACCCGGCCCATATTATCATATTGAATTGTAATCCAGTACATGAGTGACCTGAATATCTCATACTGAATTTCCTTGATGCGGCCATGAGGATCAAAGTGCTTTGTGTAGGTCATCACAGCTGTGGAAATGATTTGGTTTATATCATAATATATAACTCCAAATTTTCCAAATTGCTCAACTTTGCCAGAAATGTCATCAAACTGATAGAGATCAATGGGCAGTGGAGTTTCATTGATGACACCCTGCATGCTGGTCACTCGAAAGCTGTTGTCATAGCTATAGTCGAATCTTGCGTTTACCATTCCATCTTCACTAAAGCGGAAAATCTGTCTGTCAATCAGGGGGCCAATTTGTCTGTATCTAATGGTGCAAATAAAACCATCACTCTGGAGGTTTACTGTTTTTAAGACTCCTGCTGTTTCATCATAGGTAAAGCTGACTCTTGTGCTATCATACAAAATTTCTGAGAGCCTGGTCTGCCTTCTATACTTGAACAGGACCCTCCGACTTGTACCCAGGAAAGCTGTTTGCAGAAGCAGCCCCTCCTCATTGTAGTCTGTGATGATTGAGGCATTGCTTTCTGGGGGGTTGTATATGTTGCGATAGTAGCCAATGGACCGGATGGTTTGCATGGTGTGGCGGGCCACGCTGGGCATAGTGATGGCAGACAGGCGGTCCCACATGTCGTATTCAAAGATGTACTGCCGCTGGCTATGAAGCAGAAGAACCATGGACTGTAATGAAAGCACAAACTGTTACCTCCTGTTTGTGAACAGGGAAATGAAAGAGGATCTTGTGACCATGAATATACAGAAACATTCCGCCTGAGAAAATGATTTTCATTTTAATTGAGTCATCCTTGACCTTACATGCTGTTAATGACTCCCTGTCTATTTTGCTTGGATGCTTAATTGTGAGGGGCTCTGCAGTTAGTGGTTCCAGATTCACAGTGTGCTACTTGTCATGACTGTACTCTTCTTTTTCTAGGCATTCATAGCCAACCAACAGATTGTCAATGGATTTGGCTAAGTCATAATACAGACATGAATAAAGATGCTTTCAAGACAATATTTCAAGGAGAAAATAGCTTGGGAAAATGCAATCCTATCCATAATTAGCGATTACATAGTAAGGTGGTTTTTTCCCCCCTCATTTGATTGAAGAGCCACTCAAATCATGTTTTAATTTCCAGTGTGTTTGGGGGAGGAGCAAAACATTCAAAATATTATTTTATGAAGAAGAGACATAAAATTAGCCCAAAATGGCTAATGTATACAACATAAAGCATCAATGTCAGCAAACACTGCTCAGTTAATCACATGATGAATGAGAATTAGAAATGTCCCTAATAGAGATGTGGATTTAGATATGGTTCCTGTAAGACATCTTTATTGACAATAAAATCTGCATTTTGCTATTTTCTTGTGTAGGTACCAAATCTGATTTGTACCTTAAGTGCTCTAACCATGGTTTCTGGATTACATGTGCTTTGGTGCTACATTATGAAGTGATGAATACACAAATAAAAGTAAGCTCTGCATAGGTTTCAAGTAACTGCAGAAAGACAAATGGGCCAGCAGGGGAAAAGGTGAACCCTGCGGCTGGTCAGGTGAACCTCAGCCGTACTCCAGTGCTGGGTGTTTCTTTTCTCTGGTGGCTTGTTGCAGCCCATGAGAACAATTGGAATGACGGCAAGTAGGAAGGACACTTCCAGTGGGAGGCGCCCTTTCTTTAGACATGGAGATGCATAATCTTATGTTCAAGATGCAGTTTTCATTTTCCACCATCTTCACAGACAGTTTTCCTGACTTAGGCTCCAGAACAAATGTGGCCAAACCTAGGGGCAATTTTTGTGCATATGTTGTTAGGACTTGGATCTTAAATGTCCTCCTAAAGCCCCATGTTGAAATCTTGGTCACCAGTCTGTGGCACTACTGGGCAAAACTTTCAGGAGAGCATCTAGTGAGGACAGGCAGGTCACTAAGGGCCTGGTGTTAAAGGGGGTACTGGGCTCCTGCCCCCTCCTCACCCTTTGCTGCACGACCTGCTCCCGGACATGATGCTCCGATGGAAAGCTAGCACATGAGTTGTGCAGTAACTGTCCTGAGTTTTTCTTAACACTTTGTATTTTTCTAAGGAAAGCCTGGAGTAGGGCAAGTTATAGGAACTGATGCCTGTTTTACAGTCATTTAACTTCATATTTGCAGGTAGTAAAACACTCTTATTTAAGATGAACAAGCTTTGGCTTTTTATCACTATCTGGGCGAGGAAATGGAAATTTGGGAGAGATGATGAGAAAGGACTAACTGGCTTTCCTGTTCTCCACAGATGCGTGAAGGTGACCTTGGCTACTGGCTTTCTCACTTTGTGACAGCAGCTCTTATCAAGATACAGACCTTGGCTCCTTTTAAATGTTTTTCAGCCACTTTATAATTGTTACTATCAAGTTTTTTGGGGGTCTGGGTACTTATATTTTTATTGCTCTTTCTTGAAATGCACTTAAATTAGAAACTGCTCCAGTCTGTTCCTCTCTTACTTGGAAACACTACCTGGGGGTTACTTAGATTGAAGGGCAGAATACGTGTCATGTTCTGGGATTTCTTCCTAGAAAGGTACGGGTAAGGTGTTAATCTGTGGCCTCTCCACAAAGAGCCAGTTGATAGTAGAAGGCTTGGTGTGGAAGGCGCCTGCTGTCCAATGGGAACAGTTCATAGTCTCAAGGGTGTCTCTTCCAAGGAGAGGAGCTAGTTGGGCTTCTGCAGGGAGGGCTGAGAAGCTGCCACAAGATTGGTGTGTCCTCCACTGAGCTTTGGACCTGAAAGTCATTCTCAGGAAGACTGGTCTTTGCACATGCACCTTGGGTGGGTCACTGGTGGAATCAGGTTTACACTGAGTTCTGCAGAGCACATCTAGTGGAGAATAAGATTATGACCAGGGAACCTAGCAATGGTGGGCATGGAATTTCTTTGGATGACAAGACTTACTCTGTGTCACTTTTAAATATGGGAAGGTGGAGGCAGTAATTGTTAAGAGTTGACTTTGAAACTTAAGGCTGCTGTGAAATGTGTAATAGAGCACTTTGGGCTTTGAGATTATAAGAACTCAAAACTGAAATCATTTTCTCATGCTAAATGTTTGTCTCAAAGAGAAATGAAACATCTCATGAATATGCCCTTTGGTGAATTATATTTCATCAGACTAAAATTCAGGGAGATCTTTCTTTCCTTTCCTTTCCCTCTTGACCTCAGTTAATACCCCAAAATACCCCAAGCCAAACGTCATACAGCTTAGCACTTTATACCTGTGTAACTAACTCTGACACTCTGCTTCTGGTATTGTGTATATTCTTCAGAATGAGAAAAAAGTCTACTATACATAGAAAAATGGAAAGAGACCACAAAGTATCTGCAAGTGTGGCTTTCTAAGAAAATAGCCTCTTGGGGTTAATATGCAAAAATAGGACCTGCATTCTTTTTGTGGCTATGTTGAAGCTCTGCCAGGAACAACAAAAACTGACAGCTTTAACTGTGCTAATGTGAGGCTCCTTCTTAAATGAAAGCGCTGGCATAGAAATTATTTACAAATGACTTACCAGCTCAAGGTCTAATTTGCGGATGTTGTCAGTGTGTAAGCCTGGCAGGTAGATAGTGTTATTACTTGTTTGTTTACAGCATAAATCACTTAAAACGGTCTCAGATAGTAGAACTTAACTAAGGAGAATCTACTTTGCTAATGCAGAAATTCATCACTGCTTTCACTGTGACTGCTATATTGATACTTAGAATAATGAATGGAGCCCTGTCATATGCTGCAGTTTTTCCTCTCACGGTGCTCAAGGTGCTAGCTGAAGAATGCTAATCATCTCCTTCCTAGTTCCAACCTCAGGGTGCAGGCATACCTTTTCTAAGTATGTGTAACTCCATGTTTTACCATCAGCAAAGACTCGGGATACAATTCTCCCCTGTCCATCATAATCTACTTTTTCACTTGTAGTTCCGCGCTGAATGCTGGCAATTTGACCTGTGGATGAATAGGTGACATTGACGGCCATCAGCTTGCTGCTTGGCAGCCAGAGAGTTGGGTGTCCTGATGTGTCATAGGCGATCCTTAGTAGAAATTTACGATGGTCATCATAGATCTTTTCTGTCTTTGTTGTTCTATCAAAGTCCACTGAAAGGAGGTTTCTGCCATTAACCTGTTACCACACAAATGAGATGATAAAATAAATCATATTATTCCAGTAGAAGTGACTGATTACTCTTCTGAGCCCCCAGCATTGTTTAAACACCATTTATGATGATTTATTCTCTTTGTCAGTAAATTAATTTAGCAACTTCTTGGGTACAAGCACAAGGCAGTAGATTAACTGTTTTTAAAAAAGGTTTTATTAAACAGAAAGACAAGCTGGAATTTGCTCAAAACATTTTTAATTAAATTTTGCAAACTAAAGCAACTGATAAGAAAAATTCCAAAATGTCCTGGCTTTAAAGCTTTTTCTTCTTCAGAAGATCCGAGGGTGATACACATGACACCTATGTAAATTACTCAAAGTTCCTCCCTCAAAAAGACACTGGAAAATAATTGCTTAAAAATTAATCATAGTTACATTAAATAAAACAGTGGTAAATGTGACTCTAACCCTTAGAAAAACAGTTAAGTAGAAGCTGGAACCCACATTACTGTAAATTATTAATAAGTTTAAATAGCAGGAGGTTACAAACATGATCACTGCTTTTGGCCCACTGCTGAACAGTCACGACATCATAGAATGCTGTTGGCTTTTGATAACATCTGGTTCACTGACAGGGACTTCAGAGTCTCACTATCATAGCTCCATGGTCTGAACACCAAACTTAATTTACAAATCTAGCACCAAGTTGCTCTAAGAGGGACTCTGTGTGGCTGTGTGTCATGGCCAGAATCCCTGACTGAGTCTGGGCTTCCTGCTGATGACTCAAAGCATACACAAACCAGCACTTATTTTCGCAGTGGGAATGAGGTCCTGACTCAGTTCCACTTTACAACTACTATGTGGTGTTTGTTGGCTGTGAACCCTGAGGGCAGACACCATGACCTAGGCATTTTTCTGTCTTCTCTACAGCACTTTTGTGAGGATGTGGCTTGTGAATATGGCAATGCTCATTAATTGGTGGGATCAGTAAATGGAAAGCCTTAATTTTACATGACCATTTCTTGACTACAGCTTTAAAACTCATAGTTTCAGCTGATTGGTTTATATGTTGTGCCATAGTTCACAGGTAGTTTGTCCCTGTCAAAACTCAGGTTGAAATTTGGTTGTCCACGTAGTGGTACTGCAAGGAGAAGCCTTTAAGAGGGATGTTTAAAGAGACTGAATTATTTCTCATTAGGCTAGATTCACTTTCCTGACAGCAGGTTCTTATAAACTACGTTATTTCCTGACAGCAGGTTCTTATAAACTACGTTAGCTCTTGTGTTCTCTATCAAATGTGTCTACTTGCCTTTCCACTTTCTGCCTCAATGCTCTCACTAGAAGCAGAGCAAATGCTAGCTAGCATCATGACTTAGACTTTCAAAACCATGAGCCAAAATAAACCTTTTTCCTTTGTAAATTACCCAGTCTCAGGTATACTATTGCAGTAAAGGAAAAGACTAAGATATAAATCTGTTTTACACACACACACACACACACACAAACCCCATACACACATTTTACTGTTTATGTGAATTTATATGTAACTGTATATGTATATACAGATACAATATGTACATTTATGTAAATCCAGGGTGAACTAATTTTTGCATTGTATAATTGACAATAAACACATCACATATAAAAATAGTCCTTAAACTTAAATTTTTCTAATTAGTTGTTCAAGAAGAGTACTTTGAAGTCCATGGAAATGTAACATGTTAAAAATAAACAATGTTGGGCAGAAAAAACTTCAAAGGCTCAACTTACAGCAGAAGCTTGTGTATTAGAGCAGGTATGGTGCATGGAAAGGGAGGCAGAGACAGGGAGACAGAGACAAAGACTGTCTTGGGTGAGAAACCTGGAAACAAAAAGCCTGATTTTCAAACCTGTCAGGGCTTAGGATCAGCCTGCCTGAGGGCTTTTTATCCCTCTATGTCTGCTTTGGCCATCTATAAATAAAGAGATAGGTTAGATCCCTTGGGCTTCGTCTCTCAAATTCTATTGGATCTGGACCGGCTGGCTGATGACTTCTTGAGCTGCCATTTTCCCATGCGGAAATGTCTGAGTATTAGTTGCTCTGTTAATATGAACTTTGTGAAATTATATGGGTTTCAGTTGCTAAATGTTTCACATACTTTGAAGAAGCTACTAGCTACTGTTACAGTATCTTTTCTTTCTTTTTAGATTTTGCTTTCACTTTGATTAGCACACAGTGCTTATAGTACACAGTGATTACATTTACCCTGGGGAGTTAGTACATGTACATACTTTATCAATTCGTTTTGCAACCCCCTCTTCCATTTCTTGGTCCCCTTCCCATTTGCAGAAGCTCTACCTCCATATTTTCCAATTTTGTTTTTCTGTCCTGTTACAATTCTGTATATGATTACATTTATAAATTTCTTTCTAAAAATATATTAATGCTTATTTCTACTTTTATAAAATTATTTTTCCTTCATATTCTGTAAGGACTTAAAGTACAACATATCAATATTTGATGGAAAATGCCTGTTACATGATATGTCAAAGATGTTTGATATCTAGACAGATAGGGTAAACCGAACTGCATATATTGCAGGTTAATAATAAGCTTCTCTTC
>NDGN011412675.1:0-19171 GCA_002564285.1 Tympanoctomys barrerae
GGACAGTCCCACAATATTCCTTTTCCTGTCTCTTGCCTTCATTCACCACCTGCTTCTTTTTGATTTTTTGGTAATCATTTTTAATGTTCCTCATCTCTTCCAGAAAATTCACTTTTTCTCTGCTACCATGTCTCTTTGTAGTAAAAATCTTCTATGTTTCATATATGTAGTTGAGCTTATAACAAAGCTGTAGTTCTGTTTTATTTGAAAATATGATTGTTATACATTCTAGAGAAAAAATTGGGTTCACTGGATAGAGAAATTTAGATCAACCACACTTTATGCATTTATAAATGCAAGCATTCTGTTCTTCTGGTCACTCAGATTTTTACATGAGGAATCAGACATTCAAATTGTTTTTCTCTTCTATGTAATGTGCCTTTTCCTCTTGGTGTTTTCAAGATCTTCTTTTACTGGTAGTTTCCAGAGATATGTTCTTCATTTTGTTACTATTTGCAGTCTGCCGGGCATCCCAACCCCATTAAATAGATTTTCATAAGACTGGGGACAGTTCTAGTTATTTTTCATTTCACCATTAGCTGGGAGGAGAAACAAGCCACTGCAGGCTGTAGTTGTTTTCTATCTAGTAAAGTTGGAGATAGCCATATGCTGGCCACTGGCAGGCCTAGTGCTACGTCATACAGATCCCCAGGAGTTGGGCATGGAAAGACATATGAGAAAGCACTCACAAATATTTACAGTAGTGTAGATTTAAAGTAGCTTAAAAGTTCCTTTCAATCTCCAGTACCTCAAAAAAGTTCCTAAACACGAGACTACATAAAATGCAATATCATTATAAAAAGAATATTACAAAACAGCTCAAACAACTGGAGACATATATAGCAACACAGACAAAAGTGAAAATGCAATATTAAAATATAGATGGATGGAGACAAGATAGTGAAGTTTATGTGGAGGAAAAAGCAATATTATGTAATTTATGGTTTTATGCCCATGTCATGAACATACACAAACTTCTACAGAAATGACCCAATTTAAGAGTAGTTACCTGTGGAGAAAGAGGTGACTGATGTCACTGAGTGGACTCGCAGCTGGCACAGGCGTGGATAGTTATTACATTATTATACATTTATTGTTGTATGACTGAAATAGTTCATATAAAAATGGGGGAAGACTACATGATACAGGTGGCTTGGGAATTCACTGAGGAATGCATGTTTATATCTGGAAAAATCATAGAAATTAGTGAGATGGGGTTGGTTTTTCTATCAAACAACAATTACCAGTTAGAATTTGTACTGAAAAATGCAACATCGGAGTATGTGGAAATATCGAAGAAGGAAAACACTATAAAGGAAAGAAATCAGACCTGTGTTGAAATTTTGATTATTATTGTGATAGACAAACACCACCATGAATGAGTGGAAAGATAAAAACTTGTGCTCAAGATAAGACTGAAATTTGTACAGATGTCATTGCTTTAAAAATCAATTTATATGTTAATAAGATCATACACAAAATTTAAAAGCAAATCACTAATGGGGAAGTATATTTATGAGAAATTTAGGCAAAGGGATAGTTTAATAATAAAAGCACTTCCAAATCAATATGGAAAAGAATTAAGGCTCTAGAAAAAGATGAACTAAAGAAAATGGTCAGATGATATTTAAATAATGAAACATGAATGGCCACTGAACATAATGCCTAATCCTAGTAATAATCAGGCCCGTTATATTAAGGAGTGCTGAGTGCTTCACTTTCCCAGTTAGCAGGGAATTTAGGATGGGGAGTGACATTGCATTAATGTCAGTAACACTTCACACTGTAAAATCAGTTGATCTGTGGGAAACTCAGGTGTGTGTGTGTGTGTGTGTGTGTGTGTGTGTGTGTGTGTTTTGTTTTGCAGTACCGGGGATTGAACTCAGGACCCTGTGCTTGCCAGACAGGTGCTTAGCCAGACAGGTGCTTATGCTACTGAGCTATCTCCCCAACCCAAACCTCAGTTTCATGTATTGCATTTCTGTTATTGCTTTACCATTTTACATCCAGAATACCATCTTATACTTAAGATGCTCAACAATAACATACTTGTCTTTTTAAGGATGGATTTATCTTTTACATGAACTCTTTATCTAAAACTTCCTTTCAAGGATGGTACAAAGATCCAAAACTGATTGATTGACTGACTGATTGATTAGATACAGGGTCTCGTTATGCAGCTCAGACTCATAGTGATCCCCCTGTGTCAGCCTCCCCAGCACTGGGATTATAGGCATGCACCACCACACCCAGTTGTGGGATCTGCACAGCATGCGGTACTGGGGACTGAACTCTGGTCCTTGCACTTGCCAGGCAGGCACTTAGACCATTGAGCTGTCTCCCCAGGTTGAAGATCCAAAACTTTTCATTTCCTAACTTTCCTCAGTATCATTTTGCAAGCAATATATCCCTTTTCTGTTAATCTGTGAAACTGTCTTAATCGTATTTCATTCATGTTAAGTCTTTGGTCTATTTCTTATATCTTTACACATCAATTTTCTCATAACTTTTAAAAAATTTTGCAGGAACACTCTTTGTAGAAATTTGGAGAAAAAAGGAAAAACTAGGTCTGAGAGGTGAGCCTAGGCACACAGCACAGGACTCTGCAAGTCAGGTCCCTCTCCTCTCAAAGCTGTGTGGTTTGCAACAAGAGCCGTCAGGGGGGAGCAGGGTCAGTGCAGACCCAGCTGTCTCTCCGTTCCAGCCTAGCGCCAGGGGCTGCCGGGGGCTGCGGCTCTGAATTCCACATTCCACTTCCGCGGCAGCAACAGTCCTTCAGTAACACAGTGAAACGCAGCAGAGTTTTCTACTGTAAATAGAAAAATGTTTTTAAAAAATGTGCAACAGCTTCTTTCTGTTTTAATATTTAGATTTTTTGACCCATTGTGATTTCATTTCAGTACACAGTGAGAAGCACAGGCATGGACCCAGGCCTGCGTGTGGCTGGCCGATTTGGCCAGCACCATCCATTACAGAAGGCATCTCTCCGCCAGCACATGTTTCTGGCCCCCTCATCAAAGACCAAATGGTGAGTGTGCTTGAGTTCTTTTCTGCTTCCTCTCCTGTTTCTCGGAATCACCTAAACGAGATACACTTCATGAAAGCATATTGCAAGGCCTTTCTGACCAGAACCCAATGGCATGAGACATAGTACCAAGAATCAGCAAATGGAATCACATCAAATTAAAAATCTCCATAGCAAAGGAAACAACCAGCAGGGTGAGGAGACAACCTACAGATGGGAAAAAATATTTACCAGCTACTTCTTAGAAGGATGACTAATATTTAAAATACACAAGAACTCAAAAGAATCATATCCACCCTAAATAATAGGCCCAATCAAAAGGTAGGCAATTTTTCCTCAGGAGAAGAGCACAAGTAGCCAATATACATATACAGAAAATGTCCAACATCTCTGACCATCAGAGAAATGCAAATTAACATGCATGTCCATCTTACTCCAGAAAAAATAGCTATCCTTAAGGAACCAAATAATATCAAACACGGGTGAGGCTGTGGGGAAAGAGAAACACCTCCACATTGATCATGGGAATGGAAGCTAGTAAAACCACACAGAAATTGATATGGAGAAGCCTCAAAAAACTAAAACTAGAACTTCCTTTCAACCCAGATATTCCCCTTCTATGTATCTTCCCAGCAGAGTTAACGACGTCATGTTATGGGGATCCACACACACACACGTGTTAGTAGCAGTGTAATGCAAAAGAGCCACATCTGGAGGCAGCCTCTACGTCCCACAACAGGAGAGGGGATAATGACAAGCAGGTGTTTACACGCTGTGAGGTGCTGCGGTGCCGTAAAGAAAGACAAACCTGAGTCATTTGTTGGAAAGTTAATGCACCTTGAAACCATAATGTTGAGTGAAAGAAATCAGGCATATGAGCTTAAATGATGTGTGGGGTGGAAGGTGTTCTCCAGCTTGTGTAGGACAGGATGTGCAGAGTTCTCCAAGCCGGAGCAAGATGTAGCTATCGGTGACAAGCAGCACGGGTGATGGGCAGGTGAAAGCATGGCGCACCCATGGAGTGACGTGCAGGTCTTATGGCCTGAGCAGAACACACTCGGTCCGTGGAGGATGGAGGAGCAGGGGTCCAAGTGGACTAGGCCTGTATGAACAGAGCACGAACCAGAAGCTGGGGTCAGAGTATCTTTACCTATTCTATAAACACCTAAATAAATCCTGAAGTGTTGTTTGCTCTAAAACATCTGTGTGTATTAGCAGTAAAATGCTTAAGGGACTAACCTTTGTTAGGTTGTGTAGTTCAATTCTTGACTTCAATGCTTTATAACAATGGGGGCTCTGGAAATTACTGAGCTTCTCTGTGATTCGGTGTAAATGTTCTTATCATCCAAAGAGAGGTGGTCATGATACCCTCCTCAGAGGGCTGCTGTAAAAACTGCATGGGCTACCCCTTCACAGGGGCTATCAAAATGTGGCAAATGTTGTGGCTGAGTGCATTCAACAGAAAGACTAAGAAATGCAAAAGGCTGCGTCCTCGCCCATCTTATTTACTGGATGAGGTACCATGCTCCAGACTCCTCTCCAGAGCTGGAAGCCGGCAAAACTAAGCATTAGAGAGTATGGAAAACCAGAGAATGAGTGACTTGATCCAGATTCTTGGGCTAGGGGCTGGGGGCCACCGTGCTTTATAACCTCAAAAAGTGGGGAGAGGGCAAGACACCTTGCAGCTCTTGGGGCTGGCCCTGATGGTGACCCAGCAAACACAGCAACCATGGTGAGTGACACAGTGGGTCAGCGCACAACTGAGAGGCCCAGGAGCCTGAGCGAGAAAGGTCACACAGAATACACAGATTGTACAGGCCACAGAATGCTTTTTAGAAAGGAGCCTGTGGCCTCTGCGATATAATGTGCTTGGTTAGGTACTGCTAAACATAATAAAGAAGATAACTATAGTGTGAACTACTTCTGATAGATTGGAGGAAAGGATGATTGCTGTTGATAGTCAAATTCATGACCTGAGAGAGGCAAAAGAAGATTAATGTAAAAATAAACAAAAAAAGGGCCTACTCTCATTCAGGCATTTTTATTAAAAGGGCTACATATACAGTCTGGAAATAATTTTGAAGTCTAAGAAAAAGAGAAACATACTGCAGATTGCAAGCTAGCTGCAAGTGCACAGAAACCGTGCTGGCATCAGACTTCTTGTGTGCAGTACCTGAAGAGAGAATTCATACTGTGGGCAGCGAACTGTCACCTGCCAAGCTGGCACATGGCCATGAGGGTGAAGGATGTTTTTAAAATATATAAACTATATCTTAAATATATATAAGCATACATGAAACATACCATTCATCACACTTTCAGAGGGAAAAGATGGCAAAAGGGGACTAACAAACCAAAGCACAACAGCACACCCACAGCATCACAATAAGAGATGAGGAGGAGCAGAGGAGGTGAATAAATTGTTTTGGTTTTTTCTTATAAATAGTAAGAATGGGAATGGTTGATGTGGGTTGGTAGCTCTATAATGAAAGGAAAAGCTTGATTATAGTCTGGAGGTAAGTCCTAAATTCCCTGAAGTGTAGGGGTGAATACAGAAAGAGACGAAGTCGGAGTACCCCGCAGCACCCACCTCCCTGCAGTTGGTTACGACTGGCCCCCTCCTTGCCACTCAGCTGCTCCAGTTTGTGTGCCGAGCATCCTCGGCCCCTTAACCTGCCACACCCACGTATGCACTGCAAAGGGGGCTCTGGGGTCTGCTCCTCAGCAAGCTGAAGGAGCGCCTCTCTGACTCCCACCGAGTGCTCTCCAGTGCATTCCCCAGAAACGAGCCTGCTCAACTCTGGCAGAGAAGAAAAGCGGGTGCCTTGCTGGCTATTTGGGTTGTCCCTGAGGGAAGCGGAAGATGTGTGCATGTGCTCAGAGGCCGCTCCTTCTAACGGCTTACAAAACTAAATAGTTTTTTGCTTTTCTATTTTAATGTAATTCAAGTAGATAATAATAAAGCATAAAAAGCACTCCTCTCACTTCTATGAGAAATATAAAGTAAAATTCATACCAATCTAATTACAGAATGACAGTGGGCATGTTCTTGGTTTTCTGTCTCCCTGGAGAAGCAGGATTTCTTTGAAGTGCAGTCTCTTAGATCATGGACGTCGCCCAGGGCCACTCTGATCTTGTCCTGCCCTTCTGGGATTTGTGCAGCAACCTCACTAGACACCTCCTGGCCTCAGTGTGGGCCCTTGGCACTGGACTGGAAATTGTGGGACCACCCACATGGCCTCTCCGGGGTCCTTGCAGCTCTGCTTCAAGTAGGGTCCTTGTCATGGACAGCAAACTTGGGAGATGTCACCCACAACCTTCCCGCCTCTTCTCTGAAAGGTTACCCAGTGGGTGGAGTTATCTCTTGTTCAACTTGTTTCCTTCAGAAAGCATCTGCATAAGGACTGTTATTGGCTGTGCGTAGGTGTCCTGCCCCAAAGCCCCATGTGGTCTTGGGGCAGCTTCTAGAGTTTGTGATGAGTTCATAATCCAATGCAGGGATTGTGGTTGTGAGTGCTACACCTGCCCTGGGGCGGGTAATCAGCATTACAACATAAGGATGAGAGAGGCCTGCCAGCTGCTGCTCTCCCTCTGCTCTTTGCCATTTTCTACCACCATGAATAGCTGCCCTCTGCCATGCGCCACTCTGCCTTGGAGCCAGCTGAGTATGGCCTGAAACCTCCACTAATCATGAGCTAAATAAACCTTTGCTACCTTAATTTTGTGTGTCAGGTATTTTGTCCCAGCAGTGAGAGAAAAGTAATGGAGACAAGGACAGAAGCTGTACTTGGTGCAAAGGCACACCATGTTTGCTCTCATTTGATTGAATTACTTGTTTGGGGTAGCGTGAAGGTCTCATCTACATTATTCAGTTATGTAGCAAGAGAGAGATGTTTCATAAAAATTAGACATCATCCCTTTCCTACTAGAAACGAAGAGTAGGTAATTGTATTTCTGAATAGTTAAATTTTTGACTTTCAGAGAGAAGAGCAATTCATTCTTTTTTTAAAAAAAATTACACCACTGTAAAATAAGATAGAACAGGGGTGAGGAAGCGTGTTAGGGGGGTGAGTGTGTGAGGATCTTTGTGAGCTTTCTCTCTGGCACATCAACCATAACTGATTAAAAACTCTGTGTGTGTGTGTGTGTGTGTGTGTGTATGTGTGTGTGTGTGTGTGTGCTTCCATTTAAAGTCTCTGAAACTGCCTTAAGATCATACAGCAAACAGAAAACATTTCAGAAAGTCAAATAAGACTCAAATTTTGTAAGCACAATGGGAATACGGGGCAGAAAGCCATGACACTCTCCGCCCCCTAACTGAGGAACAAAAACTTTTAGTCCTGGCAACTGGTGCCCCAAGGCACTGGCTTCTCTGTCCCCAAGCTTCCAGCCTGGCCTAGAGACGTCCTTCCTGGTGGGGCAGTAGGAGGTGGTGCCTCAATCTCTGCATTTCATGGGGCGAAAACTCTGCTTCAGGAAAGAGGGATTCAGAACTCTTTGACGCCCTTCTTTCACTGAGAAAACCAGTGTTCACAAATTGTCGGTGTTCTTCCGACGTAGGCCACAAATGCTGGGCCCACTCGCCTCCTCCGCACCCGCTTTCTCAGCAGAGCTTCGTAGAGAGCACCCATCTAAGAAGACAAGAGGCGCTTCTGCCAGTCAGCGCCTCGCTCTGAGCACAGAGGTGCCATTTTAGGAGAAGGCTGTGGTCACCACCCTCCTTCCCAGCTTTGCAGCAAAGCCAGAGAGCTTTCAGGTTGCATCCAGGAAAAAGGGCTAAGAAGGGAAATTTTTATGGTAATTCCCCCAAAATTGAATTTACTTGAGAAAACACCCTTCGAGTCTAAAGGGTATCATTAAAACCAATGGAGATTTGGAGCATAAGCAAGAGAATGAGGGAAAGAAGCACATAAATCACCTCGAGGATAAAATTAGAAGCAAAGATTGGTTTTAAATGTTAGCATTACCAAGGGCCGTAGACTCAACAGGACCAGACCAGAGAGCAATTTATTTCTCAAAGAATTGTCAGAAATTGTGGTGTGGCCTGCCAGCACTACAGGCCAACCCCTTGCTGCGGTGACAACAGAGGCAGGCCAGCCAGAAGTCGAAGGGGGAGAGCAGGAGAGAGAGAGGGACAAAAACAGTCCTTCGAAAAGCACTGTCGCCTGGGTTAGCTGTTCTAAAGACCATGTTATATGTTCTGAAGACCAGTTCAAAAGCTACAAGTTGGGCCGGGCAGATGGCTCAGTGGAATAAGCGCTTCCCTGGCAAGGACAAGTGCCTGAGTTCAATCTCTGGTTCTGCCAAAAAAATAAAAATAAAAAACAAAAAAAAAAGCAAAACTATAAGCTGAAGGGAAAATCAGCTACATTAAAGCAGCCCAGGAAATTCACCAAACGAAAAAGTAGAAACAAGATAAGTCCAGACCTCGAAGAGGTATGTATCCAGAGCTATATTCTCAAGAGGGTCTAATTTTTATTAAAAAAAAAAAAAAACCTGAAAAAAGCACAATGTGCAAAAATCCACCTCGCATCGTGTCTTGGTCTCCCCTCTCATACTGGGACACAGAACCCACACCTACACGTTAAAGGAGGAAAGGCGGATTGTACTCACAGTTTGTAGTGATTTCAGGCCACAGTTGGTTGGCTCCTCGGCGGGACAGCACGGCGAGGGCCCAGCGGAGGTGAAGCAGGCTGCGGCACGCTCCGGCCCTCCCGCTTCCATTCCCTTGCGTTCTATCCAGGCTGTGAGGCTACTGGCCAGTGCTGCCCATGCACGGTGGGGTGGGCTTGTTTTCATTTAATCCACTTAAGCCCATCCAGTATCCCCCACACACAATTCAGTCAGCGCCCAACTCCCCGTCTATGGGTGCATGAGGCTTTCTTGGAGGTAGATAGCTATAAGCCATAAAAGAGCACATGCATGTGAAAAAAATAAACAACAAAACCTACCTGTGAGATGGCTCAGATGTCAATTTACAAAAACTATTATCAATATATTTTAAAACTCAAAGAAAATATTGCTTACTAAGTAAGGGAAGGTATAGAACACTATCTCTTAAAAGAGAGACTGTCGACCCAGAGATAGAAACAATAAGAAAGAACCAAACTGACTTCTGGACTTTAAAGCAAAATAATTAAAGTAAGTAATTCCATACAGCTCAGCAGGAACATGCTTGGAATCTGAGCTGGACATGGTGGCGTCCGCCTGTCATCGTGGCTCTCAGGAGGCTCGGGCGAGGGCACTGCAGTGAGTTCAGGGCCTTCCTCGACCATATAATGAATTCAAGGCCAGCGTGAATTACAGAGTGAGATCCCATCTCACACAACAAAAACAAACAAACAAAAGCATTGCTGGGCATGACGGCGCACACCTGTAGTTCCAGTACTTGGGAGGCCAAGCAGGAGGATTGCCACAAATTTGAGGCCAGCCTGGACCACAGAGTAAACTCAAGCACAGCCTGAACTGCATAGGAAAACCCTGTTTCAAAAACTACATGAAGCCGATGGATGGACTGATTAATCAACCTGAGAACAAAAATGAAAAAGAGAAAAGAGGAAATTAACAGCACCTCGTAGAAATAGGGAATGAAGAACATCAATAAATGCATAACAGATACCCCAAAACGAGGAGAGAGAAAAAAGCAGAAAAAATAATTAAACACTAAAAACTTTGCAAGTTTGATGAAAAACATGAACTTACACATCGATAAGCTCAACAAATCCCAAGCAGGACAAACTTAAACAAACGATAGTGAGACACATACTTAAATGTTAAATGCAAAAGACAGAAAATCTGGAAAGCAGAGAGGGTGGCTGTCCATACAGAGTACACAGGAGCCAACTGTGTGCAGTAAACAGCCCATGTCCCCAAGAGAGGGCGCGAGCCAGGGGTGGGATGAGGCACCCGGTCTGGAGGAAGTGCCCCCTGTGACTGTGGTGTCCAGGGAAACTGGCTTCCAAAATCTAAATAAAAATGAAGACACTCAGATAAACCAAAACTGACAGGGTCTTTTTTAAGTCTTTTTGGAAACTGCCTTCTAAAAACCAGGAGAAGTTCATTAGGGTGACATCAAGTGACAGAACACTGAAGAAAAAACAAACCCCAGTGAAATTAGTTGCCTGGGTAATTATCAGACCAGCTCCAAGGTTCAGATCTAAGATGTCCCCCAAAGTGCCTGTGTCACCACGGCCTTTTGTCCCCGCTGGAGCTGGGAAGTTGGGTGATTGCTCCGTCAATTTTCTATCCCACTGCCATCCAATTCTTTCATCTAATTCTTTCTTGTGGGATTTACCCAATACTGTGGGTGTTGAACATACTTAGCTTTCTTTTAATGTTTGTAAGGACTCAAAGCTAAGAGCAGAACTAGACTTGGGGTTTCGAGCGCTGCTGAAACTGTTCCTGCCTGGACACCTCCTGGAGGTGGAGCAACAGGTGAGCGTGAGCCTGCTGGGGCCTGCGAGGACGGTCGTGGACCAGGTGGAGCTCGTTCAGGGCGAGACTTCAGGGAGGTCACCGGGCCGCAGGGACCCCACTCATCCTGGCTGTTGACGAGTCCACAGGCACACGGGAGGCTCGAGGTGGCCCTGGGGTACGTGTTCCTGGGAGCCCGCCTGTGGAGCGTGGCCGCTCCGCTTTGGGGCCTCGCTCCTCCCCACTCCTGTCCACCGGCCGAGCAGCGAACTCGCCCGCGCTCCTCCGCTGGCTGCCGCTGTCTCGGAGCCAGCTGACCACAGACCGGGTCCTCTGAAACCTGTGAGCCAACATGAACCTCCCCTCTCTTAAGTGAAGAGGGTTGGGTCTTTTCTCTCAGGAATGAGAAAGCTAAAATGAACAACAATATTCCTAGTTTGTCTGATTTTTTCTTAATTGAATTGAAAAGCAATCATATAAAATGGGTATCACTGAACTGTAGATTTTGTAAGGTGCTGGCATATAGTGTGTATGGCAATAACAGCACCCATGAAACAAACGGAAGAAAAGAGGAGCTGAAGTAAGGAAACTGTTCCAAGCAGCAATTCGAACTCCAGGAAGAAATAAAGAAAACCAGAAATGCTGTTTCAGAGGATGAACATCGTGAAATATAAATAAATACTTGCTCTCCTTTGGTTTTTGGCTTTTTAAAAAAAAACTTAAGTCATATAAAGCAATAATTGTGGCAACACATTTTGGGCCTGTAACATGTGTAAGGTACATATAACAAAAGTAGCCAGAAATGGCGAGGAAAGGAAAGGCAGAGGGCAGTTTTCTGTACTATTTGGGATTAAGGTGATACATACGCAAAGTGGATTACGTCATGCTAGGAAACGCCTTTCAATAACATAGCTATAGCAACTGTTATTGAAATAACTTTTTAAAACTCTAAAGGAATTAAGGTCCCACGTAAAAGATAGTCATGGAGAAAAAAGACATACTCATAAAAAAAAGAAACTAAAAATAATCCCCTTTCCAGGTGTGTCAAAAATTGCCTTCCATGAGACCAGTCCCGGATGCCCAAAAGGGCGGGGACGCGGGATTGCAGCGTCGGGGCCTCGTTTCCACACTGCTCATTTCCTGCCTTCAGTGCCCCGCTGTTCCTCGTTTTACTCCTTGAAATTACTGCGTTCTCTCACTGCAGCAGAGCAGTTCCGATCAGAAAAAGAGAAGACACTTTAAATATCCCGAGGAAGAAGGTGTTTAATAGAAAAAATTAGAGGTTAATCAGCTCTTTGGAAGCGCTAGAGGATGAGGTTTGTGTTAGTCTCCAGGGCCGCCGGGATGAGTTATCACACTCCGGGTGGCTTTGGGCAGCAGGAATGCATTTAACCATTGTGGCCGCTAGAGGCGCACTCTCAGTGTGTCTTCCTCTTGTACCTTTCTCTGTGCCTCGCAGGCAGCTGGCTTCTCTGTGTGTCCCGACACGACCTTTGATCTGTGCTTGCGCTTCGCTGGTGTTGCTGTGTGTACCCTAATGTCCCCTTGTGAAGACACAAGTCACCCTGGCTTGAGGCCCAGCCTGACAGCCGACCCACCACACTCACCTCTTCAAAGTCCTTTGCTCCAGCAAGGTCACATCTGAGGCACAGAGTACCAGGCCTTCAGCACAGGAATCGTGAGGAGATGTGTAATTCAGCCCACACAAGCCTACTGCAGAAACGTGCCCCATTCTAGGAAAACAGGCAGTTGTATAAATTGCAGGAACAACCACCAGTGATACCGGCTGCCACAGGCCAGTACAGGTGACCTCAGAGGCCTGTCAGCCACTGCATGACCGCATGTCTGCCTTCTGCTGAAGTTCATGCGCCGCCAGCCAGGCAGAGTCACGAGCAGTTTTACACAAGAGTTTCTCACTAGAAAAATATCAAACATTGCTGGAAACGTGGTCTCAGGCTACTTTAAAGAGAGCAATATACAATATAACAACCATCATTAATTTCCTATCATCTTATTTTGAAATTCTGTATCATTTTTGTCTTTCTTTATTCTCTTTAAAATAATAAAATCAAAAGATTACATTCTAGTAAAAAAAAAATATATGGCTTTCAGGCATCAAGCCTGCATCTTATAGAAATAACTTAGACATTAGAAAACAGTATCTAGCTTATACATCCATTTCAAAACTCAGAATCCAATAGGAACAAAATCACAAGTCTACCTAACATCTACAAATAAAGACATATACATGTTCTCTCGATATAAAGAGGCACAAGTGACAGACATTCTACCCTTCTTCATTGATACTCGTTCCTATTTTGTCCTGTGGAGATTCAAGCACACCTGTGTGTCCCCATGGAAGCTCAGCTCCACCCTTGTGCAGTGCTTTGGATTTGTGCTGTGTGGGAAACAACCACCTGTGCATTGCCTGTAAAAGTGGAGAGGCAACAGGACAGACTGGGAATAACCATGCGCTGGCATACGTGTCTCCGAATTCTCGGGCGGCTGTGACCTCACGCCATGAGGGGGTGGCTTATAAGCGACAGGTGCAGGGTGCTCCCTGTTTGGGAGCCGGAAGCCTAAACTCAAGGCGAGGGTGTGATGGTGTCTCGGAAGGGCCTCCGCACTGGCTCTGGGCCGCTGTCCTTCTTCTGAGCCCTCGGATGGCAGAAGGCATGAACGAGCTCTCTGGTCCTCTCTGTGAGGTATCAGTGGCATTGAGGAGGGCTGCTCCTCCTTCACGCCCTGACCTCGACCCTACGTTACGTCTCAGTTTTGTAACCTTGAGCAGTAGGTGTTCAGTGCAGGAACTCTGGGGAGACACAGACACATATAGATCACAGATGTGTGTGTTACACAGTTGCTAGCTATGTAAACTTACACATCTGCCTTTAGGGACACACGTCGAGAAGGAAGCATGAGCACTTGCCGTCACTCTCCTTCCCGTGGCTGAGGATGAACTTGATGGCTTCAGTCATCTTCTACTGCGTCCCATGTCTACACCGCCTGTAGACAGCACCTCACGTAATTCCTACTTGGGGAGGTGGCTTCCGTCCGCATCAGAAGGGCCCGAGTCCTACGTGGACTCTTCTGTACGCACTCTGCACCTGGTTGGAGTATCTGCTTCCTGATGCCTTGGAGGACAGTCCAGTGCTGAGGTGACAGGAAGCAGGAAGTCACTGAGGTGTGGTCATCGGGGTGAGTATGGAGAGAGGCAGATTCTAGCGCCCTGCTCCTTCAAGCCTTGCACAACACGAGAGAAGGGTGGCGCTTGGCGCTGCTCACCAGCCCACCGTGGGCTCTGCGCACTATGGAAAGGGACCAATGACAGAGGCTACCGAGCTCTGGGTGGCACCGTAACTGAGGGTGCAAAAACATTGTCCCCGATTTTTTTAAGGCAATTATTTCTGGATGCTCAAATCCATGATCAACCAACCGATCCTATAGATGACAAAGCCAGAGATCAATTGACTCACTGTGTTGTTACAAAATAAGTTCTTGGACCAGAAGCGATGTCAAATAAAAGGTCTCGTCCACGGTCAGGGCTGTGTGCGTATCCACGTCTGATGGTGGGGCAGCTTGTTCCCAGGACTCAGCTGTACATGATGGATTCAAGGGCTGTCTCACAATAAGGGCTGGCTGCTGAGTCTCCAGGACAGGCACAGCCTGACCAGTCTCCCACCAGAGGCTGCCAGTCTGTCCAGACAATTAAATCTTGAGCAGATCTGACATTGGTCACTGGTGCTGGTCGTTGGGTACTCATTTAATGTCATTTTCTCCTTCTTAATGGGAAGCACATGTTAAGGAGCATAGAAGTATATATCCCTGTCACTGTGACCCTTTGCTCGTGGGCCTCTACAATAACCGGGGAGGGAAGCCGAGAAGTGTGTGGAATGTGCCGCGAGGAGCAGCCCTCACACACGTGGGCCTTAACCAAATATGCCCCAGCACGCAAGAGACGGCACAGAAACTCCGCAGGCCTCTCCCTGCTTCACAGTGGAGCGAATCTACTGATGCAGATTTAATCAGAAGGTAATGGGCCATTCTCGCCACCTTTGATATGTGTAGCTGGGTTGAAGCATTTGATTGTTTTCCACTGGATATCCATGTCATGTTTTGAAAAATTTTTGTGAGCTACATATAGATGTTAAGAGTAGTGTTTTGCTTAGTGTTGTTGGGATAATAACTATAGATATAATACCAAGTGCACTGTAATGTACATGAGGTGTTGTATCTGAATTCCAAGTCAAAAATCATTTTATCCTGGTTTACCTGGCAAACAACAGCTGTGAGGGCCTTCCAGCCAACTTGGCTCAATAATGCCAGCTGTCATTGTGGTTAAATGGCAGCCACAAGTATCTCTCCTCTTGATGCCTGAGGACATAAGCGATCACATAAGGAACTTGTTGTTCCATTTGGGGGATCTTCTGGAGACAGGATCTCACTATGCAGTTCACGCTGGCCTTGAACTCAATTTGTAGCCCAGGCTGGTCTTGAACTTACAGTGATCCTCCTGGCTCAGCCTTCCCAGTGCTAGGATTACAGACGTGAGCCAGCACACCCAACTATTACTACATATTGAAAAAAGCAGTCTACCAAGCAAAGTGGTGATCACAGAGAACGGATAATGCATAGACATTAATGAAGACTTATACCACCAAAGCAGAACACACTCGCGGAGCTTTGCCAGCTAGAACATGCCACTGATCCAGTTAATATTTATAAGCCCCGACCTATTAGCTGGGCATGGTAAGTGCTTATCTAGAATCTAGTGCTCTGAGAGGGTGAGGCAAGGGGATCACGAGTAGACCCAAGCCTGGGCCACTTAAGGACCTAGTGAGACCCTGCCCCAAAATAAAAGTGAGACAGTGCCTCAAGATGCAGCTCAAAGCAAAGGCCCTGAGTTCAGACCCCAGTATAGAAACAAAAGACCTTTAATGTACTGTCACTTGATGTTATAAAATATAATTTCTAATTTAAAGACATTTAGATCTCATTAAATAACCACGCTGCTTTACTATCTGGACTTGTACACTGACTGCATATCCTATAGCTGGTGTAAGTCAGCTTCCTCATTGCCGGCATAACCTGATATCTACAACACGGAGGAGTAAGTGTCTGCTTGGGTCATATTCGGGGACTCGGCCACGTGCGACTGGCTCCAAGGCAGGAGCAGCGCCGTGGAGGGCACAGTCAGGAGGCGGCCCTCCACATGGCAGCAGGAAGCAGAGCGAGAAGGAAGGCCGCGAGCCCTCCACAGAGACCCCGGGGCCTGGCCTCTGCCAGCCGCATCCTGCCGCCTGACCGTGCATCAGCAGGGAGCTCCTCCACAGTGGAAGGCCCCTCCGGGGGTTCCACCACCTCCCCCAAGCCCGTTGCTGAATGCAGGACGCTGGGTACACTCTGGATGTGAAGCGTATCTGTGTAATGACAATGTTATACTGCCAGGAGAAGTAGTAGTCGGGTGAGCCCCTGATGGCTGCAGCTGATGGCGTGTCGTAGTTACACACTTAGATGTGTCACTAGGCGTCGCATGCGGGGCTCCAGGAGGAGACCAGACTCCTCTGTTCTATATCCTTCGAGGCACAGAGGAACACAAAGTAGCTCAGCTCCTGCATGTGTTAGGCTTGAGGTATGTGGAGCTGACAAAGGAAAAACATGCCCAGAGCTGAGCGTAAGAGGGGCAAGCCTTGCACGGGTAGGACCGGGGCAGGCGTGCACGCAGGGTGAGTCCCAGCGGCTGTGGTAAGGGGGCAACCATCCAGTGCCTGGCAAGAGAGCGCCGAGGGTGCGGGGGCCTGACGGGCCTTGTGTGGCTGGGGACTGTTTCTCAGCCACGTGGCGGGCTGTCCATGAGTCAGAGAACCCTAAGGAAGCAGCAGCTTGAGGCTTCCAGGCCCCGCAGTTTGATTAATCCACGACAAGCAGATGGTGTGCGCAGAGCTGGGGTGTAGAAAGGAAGAAAGATGGAATGCCCGCGCCTGCACTTCCTTGGGCGCTCCACGTAGGAGCTCGGCTTTGGTCCTGGCCAGCACCGGTGGTGCGCAGTCTCAGCCTGCTGTGACGAGCAGGTCACAGGCAGGTCACGAGATGATCGCACGTGCTCTGTCAGGAGAGAAGCTGGAAAACGTTTCCCTTCTGTGGGCTGTCTAGTCACTCTGCTGACTGTTTCCTTTGCTGTGTGGAAGATTTTTAACTGGAGCTAACTCCGTTCCGGAAGGCTGCTATTCTGTCCTGTGCTACAAGAATTCTCAGTTCAGAAAGCTCTCCGTGCGCCTCAGGATTTAGGTGTTTCCCTGCGTTATCTTCTATCAGCTGTGCGGTCTCAGTTCATATGTAGCACTTCAGTCCATTGTGACTGATGCTAGCACTGGTGAGAGGTATGGGGACAGTGTCGTTCTTTTGCAGGTAGACAAGAAGCTTCTCCTGAATCATTTGTTGAAGGCCACCATAGGGGCCTTTTCCAGTACATGTTTTCGGTTCTTTGTAAAACACAGGTAGGTGGCAGTGCACCAGGTGCTTCTGTAGCTTCCACTCCATGTTTTTGGTCCTCCTGACTCTTTTTGCACCAGCACCACAAGGCTTTTGCTGCTGAAGCTTCAGGACATCGTCTGTAGTCTAGAACTGTGACTCCTGCTGCTTTACCCTTTTTGCTGAGAAGTGATTTGGCTATTCTTGGTCTCTTCTAAAAAAATTAATATCCCCCCAAACAAATGACCCAATAAAAACAGGCAAATGAACTGGATAGGGACTTCTCAAAATAAGTAGAAATGGCTAAGGAAGCCTTGTTCACCATCTTTAGCCATTAGAGAATGCAGACCAAAAGAACTTTGAGATTTCATCTTACTCTGTTGGAACAGTTTCACTGAAAAGACAAAAATAAGTATAGCAGGAATGTGAGGGAAAAATTCTTCTTCACTGTTGGTGGAAATATAAATCAGTACAACCACTATAGGAAGCAGTATGGAGACTCCTCAAAACAACAAAAATAGAAGTTGCCCTTGACGTAGGTATATGTCTCCTGGCTATGTCTGCAGAAAAGTGAAAGACGCCATACTAGTTTTTCGCACATACCCATGCTTATCGCGGAGCAATTCACAACAGCCACACTCTGAAAGAAGTCTAGAAGGCCAGCCAAATAGCTCAGGGGATTAGAGCACCTGCTTAGGCAAACGCAGGGGCCAGGGGTTCGATCCCCAGGCCTGCCGTGCTGGCCCCGTTCCTGGGACGCGCTGAGACCACAATTGAGACTGGCTGTGGTGGTGTGCGTCTGTAATCCCAGCACTTGGGAGGCAGAAATCAGGAGAATCACTGCAAGTCTGATCTATGTGATGAGACCCTGTACTAANAAAAAAAAATAAAAAAAAAAAAAAGAAAGGAAAAAGAAAAAAATGAAAGTAGTCTAGGTGCTCATAGACAAGTAAGTAAGGTAATACCAATCATAAAGGGACTGAAACTATGTCGTTTGTAGAAAATTGGGTAGGTCTACTGTCATTATTACTCAGTACATCTTTGCAGTACAGAATGATTGTATTTATCATAGGAAAATATACACACGAACCTAAGACATCTTAATTTCCTTTTTGTCCCCTTTTCATTCAATCCTTCCAAGTTCCCTCCAAGTTCTCCTTTCCATTTAGAAAAGCTCTATTCCCATTTTTCTTCAATTGTCTTATTTTTTCAATCTGTGCATAGGTCCTGAAAACATAGCATTAAGCAAAATAAATTCAATCGAGGTTAAATGTTATATGGCTTCTCTTCCATGAGAAAAATGAAATACTGGGGGGATGGTAGGAGATGGGGAAGTAGAAGGTGGTCTGGGGGGGAGGGGAAGGATATCAGGAACAAGGAAGCAGGGGGCTGGGAGGGAGCTTAAGGGCAGAACCCAATCAAGAAATTATCCGTGTCCAGTTCCCCAAGTAAGTGTGACTATTAAGCAGTGCGGCCATACGCTAATAAGAACATGAAAAAGGAAGTGCGCAGGGAACAGCCATGCATGACAGTGATGCTAGATGGCCGTGTTACTAGCTTAGGTGTTTCCCTTAGTGCACTTTTTATTGTTATTACAGGGTGTGCTCCTTCTGTTTATAAAAACAAGCTAGCTATGAAGCAGCCGCTGCGGGAGGGATTCCGGAAGAAGGCATTGTCCTCACAGGAGGTGACAGCTGGCCCCCAAGACCTTCCTGCCGGACAGGATGTGGAGGTGGAAGATGGGAACAGGGGCAAACTTGACCCTGCAGAGGCCCAGGCTGAACTATGTGTTTGCTTTGTCTTCATTTTTCACAAAATTTTTAAAGGTAAAAAATCAAAACATTTGAAAATAGAAAAAAACTTTAAAATTAAAAAAAAATCCTTTTCTACAGCTGAACAGAGTGTTGGTGTTTTTTTTTTTTAAGAGAAAAATTTTTTATTGGACTATAAAATGCACTTATAAAACGTCCACAGAAGGCATGTAATTTTTGACTGCTATATAAATTTATTGGGAATATGTTATTCACCATCTAGTGCCACCTAAAACATAATATAAACAATAAGTTATATTCTAAAACAAATGCATCACTGATTCTCAGCAATCACTGGTTCAATAATAATTAGTTTAAGATTATATAATCACATCTAGATTCTGGAATGTCCGTTTACTTTCATGTAGTGTAGTGGAATTTTGAGTATAATTGCACGTGAATCTTATAGGAAAAACATTCACTAGGAAATTATTTTGTATGGTTCAGTCAG